>VZRW01008669.1:77658-238684 GCA_013398125.1 Aegotheles bennettii | reverse complement strand
CGGCCGCTGCCGCTGCCCAGGGTCCCCCCAGCCCTGCGCCCAGCCAGGGTGGCTCAACTCGCCACCCATCCCCCTGCCTCGGTGCTTTGCATTTGCTGCAGTTTCTTGCTGCAAAACCCCGTTCTTCAGTCTTGTTCCGGTTGCCTTGAATGAGCTTATTAGACAGCTAAAAAACAAATTATATCGAGGGCTTGTAAATCTGTCCCTCCACCCTCAAATCAATCCTCTTTCTCACTCACTCTCCCTCTGTCCCCTCTGCATTTCAATCCTTCCACTGCCTACATTGTGAACCGATGCCAAGAGCCAAGGCAACCAGGGCTGTTACAAGAGTTGCTTTATGTCTGTTTAAACTGCAGTGTCCTATTCAAATAGACCTGATTGTTCAAAGGCACAGATCCAAATCCGAGAGGATCCGAGGGCAGGGTACCACGCTGCAGGCAGCCACACGTTGGCTTTCCCTTAGACAGCTCATTCCTCAAAGAATCCCCCACCCCAAAATCGCATTCAGTAGATGCTGTGACTGGGTTGCTGCCCGCCAGCGGGGAATGGGCTGAGCCAAACCAGCTCGCCCTGCACCAAGAACAATCCACAGGCATAATGAAGTCATTGAGGAGACACAGTCCCACTTTATTCCTGGTTAATAAAATCATATCTACTTCAAATCGAAGTTTACCTCCCAAGTTTCCTTCTCTAGACCACTGAGGTTTAGGGTTTAACTAAAAACCCCTCCGTTTATTTGCTAAATGGACAAGACTGATAAATACAGCAGGAATCATCACTGCCATCACCAACTTGTTTGATTGCAAGCCATCCTTAACGAGGAGGCGTTCGCAGGTTCTGGTTAACAGCCCGGTTTTCACGCACTTCCACTCCTCACCTTGCAAAATCCCTCTCTGCTAAAAGAGAAATCCTGTCCCCAGCGTGAGCACCCACCAGGAGACAAATCCTGCTCGGCACTGCCACCCGCAGCCAGAGCCCGGCTAGAAGGTCTCTGCTGCCTCCAAACTTCACCGCCTTCCACATGCCCTGCGGGTATTTAGCCGACTTCATCTTCCATTTATCACGCGGTACCTCCCCCTCCCTGCCAAAGCAGTCCGATCTGTTTTGTGATACCTCCAAATCAAACAAACAGCAATTGCAACATCCCTGAGCTCCAGTTTAATCCATGGAGCCCACAGCAATTCACAGGTACCAACCAAGTCCTCACAGTACCTTCCTGGAGGGAGGCAAGGGCTGACAAAAACCAAGGGCTTCTTAAACAGAGTGCCAAACCTAGTTTTCCCTCTAGTTTTGACAGAAAGCCACATCCATAGAGGTCTTCTCTTTCTCTCCCCTTCCTCTCTCCTACATTCACCAGGCTCCAAAGAATGCAGACAGTACCCTGGCTCACAAATACAACCACACTGGTGATATGAGGAACTACAGAAGGCTCTCACACTGGGACCACCGTCATGTTCCCCAGAATTTTAAGTCCCACAGTTAGTAATTTGGCATTGGGAAAAAAATAAAAAGAACTTACTAAATGCCACACAATTTATTTCATTTATTCTCTCTTAACCACATATTATCACTACTGGGGAGAAAAGAACATTTATCCAGGAATAACCATGAGTTAAGATATAGCTGTGAATAATATCTCTATTAGCAAGAAACTGCAGTCACTATTTAACTTACATGACAGGAGAGTCCAGTTCTGGATTATCTGAAAGGAGATAAGTACAGAGCCAAGATCTTAGTGTATAGTGTAACCATTTGGTAGCAAAGAATTCAATACACAGCTGTTGCATCCAAAGGTGCACACGTATTTTTTATATTTAAAAAACACTTTGCCTTGTGCTTTCATACTTAGATCAAGTTTTATAGCCCAGCACCCAAAAATGTCACAGAGAATGTTGAAAAGAAACAGTACCCAAAGCAAAATTCTGTAGCCCTGATGCTGAAAAATATACAAGACCACAAAAACATTCCTCTGTGCACTCCACAGGGCATAGCCACCTGCAGCCACACGAGAAGCTCAGGCACAGGGAGACAGGGACAGCTGAATGTTGAAGACTGTAGTTTATGTAGACATTCACAACAGAGAATACTCTCAGCTGCCCAAAAGGGCACAACACTACTATTTCCATTCCTGCCACTGGAAGCCCAGTGGAAGTTTCCAGCTGTTGCCCTTCCTGCCAGGAACCCCAGCCCAGGGTTCCATGGTTGCCATGGCTCTTCGGAACCAACACAAACCACCTCTTCCCAAGAGACCGTTGGTGAATGCAAAGAGGCTGAAAGATGTTCCCTGATAAGGATCGGTTTTCAGCTCCAGTAATAATATCTGAAGGTCTGTTCCCACTGGGACCTTTCCCTAGGTACATCTGGATCCACCACAACACTCCCCAGGATAGCTTGGACCAAGTCTGCCACGAGATCTGGAAACGTGTTCAAGGGCCCTCTGAAGAGCTGCAGCCCTCATCACTGGTGCCCCTGCTGCAGCACACGCTCTGCTCAGACCTGGCAGGGGCCCTTCGAAGGGACGGCATCAACTCCCAGAGCAAGTAAGTGATCTTTAAGCATTGCCCAAGCTCCAGTGAAAAACCCTGCTGCTGCTTTTCATTTTACACCTTTCTGAACCAGACTTTTGTAGCCTGTTGAAATGAAAGCCTGGGGCACAGGGTACATCGATTTCTGTCTGGCAGCCTCCCAATGAGGCAAATTATTCCCACTTTTTCCACTCTAACCGGTTTTCTTTGGGAAAAGTGTGTCCCATGAAATCTGACTACTTCAAATTCTGAAGCACCATAAGCAGCTGCTGCATTCGCTTCACCACAACATTTAAAGAAAAACAACCACACACACACATCAAAATATTTACAGGAAGGAGTGAAAGCAGCATTCAAAGGAGCAAAATTGAAAATTAAAGTGTTATAAGGAAGCTACTGTAAACAGCTGATCTTTACAAAGAAAAGCTGAATTTAGCACAGAAAAAATTATGCCAAATCATGTTTCACAGGACAAATAATGATAAGTGAGGGAAGCACACTCCTCAGATTAATAGGGTAATATTTATGCTCTCAAAACAGAAAAAGTAAGATTTATAAGTCTAGTTAACAGTCAGCAACCCTTAGCACATGTCCAATTTCTAAAGTCCAAACAAAACATCATGCAGACCTGGTCCATCTTGCTCAGTGTGAGGAAGAGTGTAAAGTTATCTCATCTTTAAAAAAAAATAACCTCACAGATAAGAAAATAGGTAATTTTACAGATGAAGGCATGGAGGCACAGAAGGGCAAGTACCTACCAGTGTCAGCTACAAACATCAGAATTTCATCATGGAATCCTGGCTTTTTTCTTTCTTCTCCATATCCTAAATAAGCCAAAACCTTCTGGGTCTCCAGAATAAATGCAGGAAGAGGAAACCAGGCTAATCAAGATTAACCAATGAAGCCCAGGGAGTTGCACTAGCCTGTAGTGGTCGGTTAAATTATACAGCTGAAATATCTTTACAATTAGCACATGCTCAGTTAGCCACATATTTTGGTCCTGCCAGTTGCTAAGAAGCCTTAGGAAACAGGGAATTACACAAACCTGTGAAGAACTGTTAACAACCTTAATTGTGTTCTTTAATTACACATTTTACTCTTAAAGGAATATAGATCTGGTCTTCAGCAATGTCTGCTTCAGCACTGCCAGCCTAACCAATGTGACTTCTAGCCCACACAACCTGCAATTCCCCTGAAGCTGCTGCAACTGGGCTGAGGCAGCAGATCAAAATAGTTCTGGTTTTGCTACTTGACTGCTGCTTTGTGGTTGTGGACTTTAGGAGCCCCACAATGAAGGCAGTGGCCAAGATGCAACCACAAGGGTCTGAGATAAACTCAGCAACTTCAGTTTAGATGAAATTAAAATGACAGCAAAGTCCAGTGGCTAAAGTACAATCTTTGGGTTCAGAATAATGATCCTCTACTCACTGTTCTCTACTGAGGCCATATCAGGCCGTGTCGCTCAGCAATGTTTTCCTGTAATTAGCTAGCAGGCTCTTCAGGACACAAGTACCCTCTGCACACACACTTGTACAGCGGAGTACATCGATCATCAGTTGCTCAAAGGCCCCAGTCAGTGAACCTTCCAACAACAGCCACACTGAAGTGCTAAAACCAAATTACTGTGCAGAGCTCAATGAACTGCTTTAAAATGGAAGCAATTCAAGTGAGACAGCCCTAGGTCAGGTTTCTACCTTTGAGGTGGAAGATTCCCTACCCTACCTTGGCTACCTCTGTTACTCCTGAATGACTTAAGTCAGATGAAGACAAATCATCCAGTACACACCAACTGTCAGTAAAGGTGTTACCCACATTCAACAGCAGCAACGGCAGCAACGGCAGCAACGGCCAAAGATTATACTACATGACCTTGCTCAATTTAGCAATCCTTAATTATTTTAATATTGACTTATGGAAATTGCTAGTGTGCTTATTTTAAAATGTATCCGAAATCTTTTGAACAAACAACCAGTTTCACCTTCCTGGTTTTGTTCTGGAACATTTGGGTACGGAAGAGCAAGTTACTGACAACACCCAGCCCTGGATTTTTCCCATTAGGGACACTGGGATACAAGGCATACAATCCAGAAAACTCTTCTCATGTCCAGAATCATGGGGTTTAATTTCCCGTCTTTGACAGCTGACATGAAAACCACCCCAGGGGTTAGCTATGTAACTGAAGTAAAGCTTCTCCATTTGACAAACTGTTGTTCAAATTCAATGATTACCAACTGCTCTAATACAGGGAGACTGTTTAACTCATTCACACCCACTGCCAGCAAAGGATGATCTTGTTTGACACAAAATTTAAGATTTTTGTTTACAATCAAAATATGTTTTGACCCAAAAATATTTGAAGCATATATTCTATAATTGTTCTTTGTGCACCTATAATGCTGTCACCCAACTTTGCTTTAGCTATCTTGGATAGATGCATTAACCAAATTAAGATTATTTTTTTTCCCTTTTATGGGGTTCTTTGGAAAAGAACAGTGTTAAAGATGAAATTTTACCCTGGCTAAGAAGGAATACTTGAGTCTTACATAGAACACTAATGAGATAAAAATGCAAGGTTTAGGAGGAACCAAGAAAAGTAGCTTCATTTTAAGCCAAACCTCCTTTAACTGCAGCCCTATTCCACTTTCTTACAGCAACTACTTGCTAGATGAACCAGAGGGACTTGAAAGTATATACAGAGCAATGATTGGAAACAGAGAAAGGGAGATGAAATTAAAAGCCCTCTGTGATGCTCAGCTTTCTGCTAAATCTGTTATCACCAGCCGTCGGTGTTCAGCAAAATCCTGCAGGAGTTCCAAGGGGCTGGAGGATGGCAGCATGACAGGTGCTCAAAGCATGGAGGACAGCAAGCCAGAAGTGCCTTTTCTACAGAAACACACAGGCACTGCCAAAGACATGGACAATCAGGTAATGGCTGAGGAAGCAAAGGTAGTGAAGGAGCTCATGCAGAAGGGCACGTCCAGCTCTGCCAGCAGCAGTGCAGCTGTGTCATCACCACCAGCAGAAAGTCAAGCTGCAGGACAGAAGCAGCAGTTCCCACCGTTTGCCAAGATTTACTCCGAAACTGATTCTGATGCTGTCACAAAGGTACTGCAGAATTCAGGTATGGATTTAGGCATAGTCCTCAACCATCAGCTGAGAGGCACAGAAAAACCAAGTCATAAACCAGAAGCTGTTTTAAACCAGAAAAGCAGGAGCACTATAGTCTGCAAAAGTAGCAGATATTTTCAATAGATTTTGTTTACAGGCAAACCATACCCTCTTAATTGCAAATGTTCCACAGATTAATAAAGAAAATGCATGTTTTTTAATATCTATAACCTTCTTTTGTTTTATAGTAACTACTGCAACATCAGATAAAAAAATCATTAACTACAATGACAGCACTTCAGGCTTTTCTACCACTTCAATGACCACAGCATTATTTCAACCAGTGTGGCAGAGTCTGAGCTTCCCTCAATTTCCCATCTTTTCCAACAACTCAAACTTCCCACAGTTTCAGGTAAGATAAAATAGACCTGTATTTTATGAGAAGAGAGTAGAACACCTCCAGGCCTATACTGACAGACTCGGGGCACTACCTGCTCCCATTCTGGCAGCTACTTCCCCATTTGTAGGGTAGAGTAAGAAACCAGATTGTTATCTTACTGCATTAAGTGGCTTTGGGTCATAAACAAAGCTTTAACAGCACATGTAATGCCATCCCCTGAGCTGGATGTGATGATATCAAAGGCTGATGTATTATTGACACAAAATACTGAATGTTGACCTCTCTCAGGCTTCATTAGTTGCCATTTTTACCTTGTATTTACAAATATTCTACTTAGCAATTTACAAGTATTTTGACATAATAATTCATTACAAATATTCCATGTGATTGGCCTGTTTTACAGGCTGGGATTCTGCTTTCTTAGTCTAGAGAAACAGGACCTCATGGCAAAGTAAAAAAGCCAACTAAAATTAGGAAGAAGTCCAATGCTCAAGTTGAAAGAAAGAATGAATATGGGGAATCCCATGTAGCCGTGGCATTCTATGGACCATGTTCCCCTAGTTCCCTTTGATTCCAGTAAAAAAAAAGCAAGCAACCCACAAAAAACACACCAGAAGCAAAGCAATGGTTCTCTAGCAGGACTCGGTTCATCTTCAGGTCTCAGAGGTCTCAGTCTTAGGGAGACAAAGAGAAGACTTTTAGCCAAAGCTAAGAAATGCATTTACCTCAACTTGATTTTTTTGAGCCTAACGTTCCCCTAAAAATCTACACAAAAATAGTTAATGAACCAACTCAGACTGTTCTAAAAATCATGCCTTACATGTGCTTAACAGGGTCCGTATCATCAGAAACCAGGGATCCTGTATCAGCAAGCTCTGCACACTTCCTTTGGATGCTATTCAAGACAGGTGCGTTTAAATGGTTATGAATATGCTTTAATTTGCAGAACACAGATGCTAAGCACAATAGGTTAGTCAGAGCCATTTGTCATGTGCCAAGATTGACATTGGTGCCATCACAAAAATAGTTTTGGGGACAAGATGCTGAATTGGTAGAAGTTAATGCAGTTTGTTGGAGCACTTTGCGCTCCAAATAGCTCAAGAGATGGCCTTGAGCCTCTAACTGAAAACATTTATTGCTTATGCTCTAGTTTTGTATAACATTTGGAGAGACCACTGTGTGCCTGAAAAACTATTTTCAACAACTCCATTTTCCATTTGTGGGATTACTGCCTTGTGGGTATTCCTGTCCACTTTTTTTATGTATGCTATTCCTTATTCCTCCCCAGGCAGCTCCCTACAGCCCACAGCAGATTTTCCAACCACCTTACAAGCCAATGTTGAACTACATCACTCTGGTTCCGCCTGGCTATCCATGCCAGCAGAGAACTCCACCCAGCAACATCCAGGATCTACCTCCAGTGACAGGCAATGGGCCCCAGTACCCATTTTTCCCTTCCTATGGGTATGGCCACGCACATTTGCTTTCTACTTTTCCAGTACTTTAGGGAAGGGTTTGTTAGTTGATGTAAACCTGCACAAAGCTAAAGATTTAAACAGGAGTTGGATTTCCCAGTTACATTTTCAGCAAATTCCAAATCTGAGCAAAAGACAAGGTAGGCCTTATTTACTATAAGGTCTAAATTCTAAAATAACTTTGATACAAAACCAGAGTAATTAGTTTTGAGTGAATGAAGCTGAAACACTGTGCTATAGGAGATGCCACCCATGACTTCCAATCAATATTATAGATAAAAAGTATAAACACCAACTTAAGAAAAAAGAAATGCTTCAACATGATAGAAACCAAAATATTTTGACACTGTCAGAATAAAATTAAAGGACTAATTTTGATGCCTTTCTATAAAAACTGTAGTTAAAATCAACATATTCCAAGGATCTTGTAAAATAATCTCTGGAGATTCAAGTTCTATATATCATCTTCTATTAAATGCTTATGGGGTAGACAGGAGCAGCACGTACCTCCCCCTTAGGGAGGTATCACCTTCCCAGAAACCATACTACACATCAAATGAAAAAAAGCAGATGAATGCTTCTAAGAGCTCCATTATTAGAAAGAAAAAGAAGTAATTTGGAAGTCAGATGTGTTCTCCTGAAGCTTGACTAAATTTCATTTTCTGTTTTAGGTTTAGTTCTGCACCTGGAGGAGCTGTGACTACTACCCTCAACTACTTCCACAGTGAGAGCTATGTAAAATTCTAAGTGAACCCAGCTTTCCTATCTTAGTATTCAGAGAAAAACCTGCTATGTATCCATTGTAAGTCTTAGGTTACTATAAAGATTTCCTGTTTTCCCCAAAGTGAACATTTCCATTTAGAATAATCTCCTATGATTTATATGGCAAGAGAGAGCTGCATGACAATTCATCTGAAATAATATTTTTTTAGGATGACAGAATAAGAAGCATCTTTTTTTTTTGTTTTGGTAGATGGAGACAAATAATAAAAATGTTTTATTTATATCAAATGCCTGAGCTGCTTGAAATTGAATGTTGGTGCAATAAAGATGGTTGATAGAGAAGAGTCTCGGCCACAAATTTCAGAGATAGTTAACTCTAGTTGCTTATTCAAAGTGAGATTAACAAATACATCCAATAGCAGGATTGTACGGCTCCATGAATGACATGTGTGTGTTCTATTACCTCAAAATCTAATCCTAATCCAGATGGCAGTGGTTTACAATTAAAGAAGATGAAGCCAGGGAAGCTTGTATGGAGAATCCTGTTTAACTACACTCCCTTGGTTATTTAGCTCAGGAGTTTCAAGGCCCTAACTTTTGACAAGGAACCTTTGCTCCTGGAAAATAACTTCTGCTTCCTCTGGAGCCTGCACCATCAGTGCAGAGTGAGAGCAGCAGTTCTCCAGACACTGCCCGTGGCTATCTGCCTGCTCTGTTTCAGCCACAGTGTGCTGGGTCAGAAGTAGAAGAGTGATTAGATGAGATTCTACAGCCTGGGTGATACACGTCAGAACAAATTACCACCAAAGTCTCTTCCAGCCTTAAAACTTGTGAAGAAGGTCTCAGTCACAAAGATCTGACAGTTTGCAATCATCCAGCCCTGTACCCAGCAGTATGCAAGTCAGTCTGCTCTTAAACTCAAGGAGACTTATTTATACTTTGCTTAAGAAGGATATCACACCCTGTGCAAGCCAAGACTTGAAATTCACCCTTTACACTGCTTAACGAAAGCCTGGGTATTTTGCAAATAGTTACAGGTCCTACAAAATGCAAAGCACCATTCATTCCTGTGGGAGCCAATGGGACCAAACACACTTGGCCTTTGTAAGCAGTCAAAGCAGTTGAAGAGGATGGACTTCAATAGTGGCTCAAAATTCAAGCAAAAGATGGAGCATCCTTCCATTCACTGAGCTTTAGACTTGCCCCCAGATACACACACATGAGATTTTTTCCTCTCCTCCCAGTAAATAAAACAAATCTTTTTCTTCCCTTTAATCCTGTTTAATGTAAATATTACAATTTAGTTGTGTAGATTTCACTGAAGCTAGTAAAATATTCACAGAGGAGTATGTTTACTCTTGTAAGGTTGACAAACAATCTTGCAGTGATCCTTCAGGTGACATTTTGCACATTATAAGTAGTTTACTCCTCTTGTCACTGTTCCTCTTTCCTCGCCGCATCAACATCTATTTTGGGTTGCCCAGATGGCTGAGGTGATCTAGGACAATTTATTATAAGAAACTCATGCTTTGACAAGAGGTGCTCACTAGCCCTTTTTTCTCCACATACTGCTGTAGGCCAAAATTTCAGCTAAGGTAAATTAGACAAGTAATTAGGAAGCTCTAGCAATTTCACAAAGCATCAACATTCTTCTCTCTCCTTGCCTGGTGGGTGACAGGTTGACAACATAACACAATCAGACGGTTAAAGTATACCAAGGCAGTGAGGAGAAATCAAAGCCAAAGCCCATACATTGCTTACAAATTCCCACTGGCGGCAGTGACCATGATCTTACAGCTCCAATGCACCTCATACCCAAAAAACTAAAGCTGCTCTGGCTGGTCAGGTATGTTCTGCCCCAGTAAATTCCCATTTTCTTTAAGTAGAACAGAAGCTTGGGTTTTTCTGCTGCTAAACCCACCGGCTGTTTTTCCTCCATTCTTAATGCAATTAGCATAACAAGATAAAGGAATCATCAAGTCCTTTTCCATTTTTCTTCCTTTATAAAAGGACCGATGACAAAATGGGAATCAGAATCTGTACAGAATTACATTTGCCACAAAAGAGTTCATTAAGTAATAGTACGTAATAAAAATTGTCTGTCAACTTGAAGGATAGACCAAATCCACTTACCGAAACAGCTGGTTATTTTCTGGAGCACTCTATAGCTCATAAATGGTCGTTATGAGCCAGGAGAAAGACTGAGACAAAGGGAAGTAAGGAGCAGTTCAGATATCAGCACGCTAAGACACAGTTTCAAGGCTCTTCTGCACAGTCATAGCATGACTGCAGGTCAGACTTTGCCCAGAATACCCTGATTTCCCCCTCATTATAGACCCTTCTTAAAATGGGTCAGATTCATTTCAGTCTTGTCGACTCTACACCATTTAGGGATTTATTACAAAACACATTCTTAGTGGTCCTATCCTTTCACAGATCTACAAAAGTTTTGGACAGCAGATTTATAGAGTGCTTTAATAAAGTCTCAGAAGACAATGGATGTCGAAGCCTTGGTTGTGTGCATGGTGGTGGTCATGGTGGAGATGGTCATGGTGGAGTCAGCCCAGCTGCACCTCTGATCCAGGCAGAACTTTAGATCTTTACAAAATCTGAGAGAACAATGAGCATGAACATGCCACCACCATGCCAATCTCCTACCTGGATTATTATCAGGAGCTGCTTTTCTGAAGCAACACTCATATCCCAGGTCAGCGTTACTGCTTTCCGTCCAAGTCCCCAGCACAAGCTTCCTACAGCTTTACAGAGAACTGACGTACGTAGATGGATGCTGCCCTAAGAAAAATAAACATATTATTTCAAGACTCATGACACCTACGCAAGCCAGAAACGCAGAGCCTGGCTGAGCACACTGACAGTTTCCCCTCCTTCCTTTTCCTTACTGTCTGTCTCCTCAAAAGTGTTTTTAAAATAGTCTGAGCTTACCTGAATTCTTTCAAAAATATCAAGATTCATGTTCAAGTTCTATTGATCCCAATTACTTACAGGTAGGATGACAGTGAAAATGAAAACCTTGTACCAGAGGGGGGTGGAAAATCTCCTTGCCTGGCTCCTGCTCTTATTACACATAATCATATCAAAACACAATTCACCTCTTTTGCCTTAGGTCATCTTCCTCCACTGCAAAGGAGGATGCGATCTGGTTTTGCAATTTATATTACTTTACAGTGACTCTGTATCATAAAAGCATTTGTTTATGTACACAATAACTGGCATTATGTTTTAGCATGCAAAACCACAGTGGGCACGATCAGATTCTCTGGGACTGCTGTGTTCATGACCCGCTAGAACAGTCTGGGCACCACTGCCGTTACTGGTTTTAAACACAGCAGATTTCTCCCTTTCGAATATGCCCTTGCATTGCTCTGCTGATCAGATTTGCAGAACTCCTCACTGAGAAAGTTTTGCTAAAGATCTTTCCCCTCCCAGGTCAAAATCCAACCGTTGATGCTCCAGTAAAGACAGAGCAGAGGATGCAGCAGACGTTTGTGGAGCCGCAGACACAAAGAGCTGCAATATTATTTCAGAGGCAGAATCACCTTTGTTGCTCTCCCCTTCCCCTAAAAGTCTCACACAGCTTGTGTTGCTACCACTGCAGTTTTTCCAGAGTCATTTAGCCCAGCTACCCAAAACAAACTTTTACCAAATTAGCTTGCATCGTTCCCAAGTCCATTAAACATAAGATAATGTGGGGAGGGGGATTGATTGAACAGCTATTAATCAAAGGATGGGTTTTATTCTTGTAATGTCACAAACTGCAGAAATAGAGCTCAAGCAGTTTATTAAATTACAGGAATGCCAAGAAAAATAGATAGCTTTAATAATACATTTTTGCCTATCTGTTATATTTTATGTGTAGCTTGCAGAAGAGAATTAAAAAGTTTTCTACCATATAAAATTGCCATTTAAGAGGGAAAAAAATAGATTGTCACTGATAGAGAATACAATTATTCCAGGCTAAAAAGTTTATTCTTCCACTAACGTGTGAGATTACTGCAGTTCAGAGCCTATGGGAGAGGAGGGGAGAATGTTCCAAGGTAAGACATGGTCCTTGATCTTAAAAGCACAAGAGCATTTGCCAAGAATGAATGGCAAACACACACGTCTCATGCAGGCAGACCTGCCTTTGAGGGAGAAAGTTCTCCAGCTGCTCCACCCTGCCAGTGCTCCATCATAACCAGCACAGCCTGGACCCACCATGGTACCCCAGTCTAGAGGATGCTACCAGAGCAGCGGAGTATTGGGCTGCCTATGGATTGCAGCAGCAAGTCACAGGTTAGCAGAGGTGTCTAAAGGAGAAAGAGACTTGGCCAGAAACCTCTGCTCGTCACCAAGATCCAGCCCATCCCAAGAACTAGATGTATTATTAGTGTCTCCAAGGGGGTCTGGGACACCAAAATCGAACATTACCTCACTTTTTGTTATTCTCCCACCATCCTACTTCCTCTCAAACTCCAAGACTTCTCTGTAACTCAGCAGAAGCACACCCACCCCTGTTCTTGCAAGCTGCAAATTGAGTCACGTTCTCTGGATGGAAGGCTTCCAAAGAAAACACCCAAAGAGTGGGGATGAGCTGAGCTGCTTTCCTCTGGGAACAGGACTGACAAGAACACTACCAGGGGACGTTGTGTTGTGATTCAAGATGTGGTATGTCTAGCATAACAAGTAAACATTCATTTCTGAACCCATAACCTGAAGAATTGTGACACTTAAAAATGCTACAAGCAGTAAGTCTTACATGTTTGAGATGGCTCATTGGTGCCAATGAACCAGAAGCCAGCTTCCACATCTTGAATTCCATCAGTCTCTCAGCTGGGCTTTATATATCACCCTCCAAGCACTGTCTTGCAAAGACAGACATTGGTAAGCATATTGTACTACTCTCTTTGTAGAGAGCAGACTACATTGAAGTCTATATTTATCAATCTAACTGTGACTGCATGGGGGGGTGTATATGGTATTTAACAGGTAAATCCATCTGACAGAACACTACAGTTAGGGATAGCCCAAGGTTAGGAGATACATACTTAGGAACGCATTCAACTTACTGTTATGTGAATTTAATCACCTTTCCATATTCACCTCTCAGAAATATGCCTCTGCTAATCTTTCACAGATGCTTCTGCAGAAGAGGGGCCCATCAGAAATGAAGTGTCTTGTTGAACACACACTCCTCGGTCACCTCTGAGAGCAGACTTTGGCTCCTGGGTGCTTTTGTCACAAAGTCTTTTTTAAGACTTCAGCTAGCCCACAGCACCACCTCAAACACACAGCTCTGAACCAACACAAACCTATACAGGCTGCAGAGGCTCTTCTAACCCCTCTCTGCTCTTCAGGTTTCTCTCCAGAGCTCTGTAACTGAATGATCCCTTTCCTTGCTAAAATCACTCAGACACAGGTTTACTCCAGCGGCTTCTCCTAACACTCATGAGTAATAACACATCGTAAACAGTCTGCATCACACCTTATGTAGCAGTAGGAGCCTGAAGGGCTGAGTGTCTCCACCTCTCTTCCCCAGCTCATCCCACCATCGGGCTCAGCACAGGATCCACACCTGCTCTAGGACTTCCCTACCAGGTCCTAGGACTGAAAAAATGAATAAAGTAGCTACATGTGCTGAGACTGGCTCAGGCTACTAATAATTCTTTATGTTCTGCCACTCATTTGGATGTGCTTAAAGTTGGGATCCATGGGGTGGGTGTGTTCAATTACTTCCCAACCTTAATAAGATATCTTGCATATTCCACAAGTCACTGATAAATGCCCACTTGCTGCTGTGACTGTGCTTCACCATTTGTACACAACTGAATTAATCTTATTAGGAAGTCTAATATTCAGATCATTTATCCCTTACTTCCTTTCATTTGTATAAATATGTTGCTCTGCCATGTTCTCTAATTGCTTAACATCTGTTAGAAGGAAGAGAAAATAAACACATTACGGCAAGAACAAACTGTGATACCCTTTTGAAAAGTGCAAATGTAGAAATGTTTTTTAGAGTGGGCTGAGAAAACCAGGGATGCCAAAGCCGAAAAAAATAAAAGCCATGCAGCCCATCGAGTGAGGAGAAGTCTCTGAGATCGAGATTCTGACAATTAAAGACAGTACCCACTTATTAAGATAAACATTTGAGGGTGTGCTGCCAGTTTAGGGCCAATTGATGGCATTGGCTGTGTATGAAGCCAAAGCCTCCTTCAATTCACGGTGACCTCAAGTAGCATTTATAAATCCTATGAAAACTAGGGTCAAACAAGAGCTACAAAACCATATGTGTATTTACAGCACACTGCCTAAGAGAGATACAGCATGTACTGGTAAAAGATATCATGGTAACTGGCTAGATCCTTCCACCAGAAGGAACAGAACAGCAAGAAAGAATCTTAATTCATTTGATTTTGCCTGCTCAAGAGATAATGCCACAATCTCCCCTTTGCTCCAGCCTGTATTTTACCTCCTGCAAAGAGGAAAACAAAGCCTAATTTTACCTAAAATATTGTTAAGTCCCAAGGTGTAATCCAGACCTGCTGTACATTACTTGAACATCTCAATGTCACTCTGACAGAGCTGACAACTCAGATTTTACTGCCTGATTTCAGGGATGGCAGTTAACCACAGGCACAGTCTCCTGTAAATAGCATTTCGACTTTGTGAGCTTTTGTTTTCTAAATTACTTCTTCGCTGCTGCCATTCTTTGCCTCACTCTCAGAAGAATGCCAGCTATCAACCCGAGACGAAATTGTGTGCAAATGAACAATTTATTTGCTTTACTATTTTCCCCTCCATATTTTGCAAGCTGGAGTTAAACCATTCACTGACAAGTGTCTTGTTAAAGGGGAGGGGGGGGATATATCAATTCTGAAAGAGATTCCATCCAAAATACTGCTCATGGAGCCTGATACTCCCAGCCAAAGCTAGGAGGGGAACAGGAAAAAAGTGCATGTGGTGTAAGTCAGCTCACATGGTGGCAATTTTAGACTCCACACCTCCTATATATTCTCAAGCCATACATTAAACACAACACGTCCCAACATCAGGGACATTAGCTAGGATGGCCACCTCTGGGAGAGCTAAACAAGCTCTTCCCCTGCCCTGAGCACAGCGGCAGGGATAGGCACAATCATTTCCAAGGGGGATTTCTCTCTGGGACAGAGGACAGGGACACAGGGAAGCAGATCCCTAAGCTCCACTTGGGAAAGCAGCGGGATGAGCTCAACCGTGAGAAGCATCAGAACCCGATTTGTAAAAGCCACTCAAACATTACAAATGCATCAAATGGGAAAATTTTTCAAATTGTCCTCAGTGTTTGTCCTCCTTGCATGCCTGGGAGAAATACATTGTGCAATTCACCTTCAGTTTACAAATGGCCACACAACAGGGAAGAAAAAAAATAATGAAGCATGAAATACAAAACCTGCACTTGAACTGAACCATTAAACAGTGAAGGCAACACAGCTGGATCCAGCCAAGTGCTCTTCCCCAGATCCAGAGGATGTGAGCCCAATTAGGAGCCAGGGTGAAAGCATCCCCCCTCCCCAAAAACAACTCTTCAGAAAGGGAGAAGTGTTTAGTGTAATAAAACACACGGGCCAAATTCTCTGCTGGTTTCAGGCAGAAAGGGCTGTGCTGAAGGCACAAGGTGGAAAGCACTGGAACAGCACCAATTTGCACTAGATTAGAAGTTAACTTTTGGCAACAACAGAGGAGCAATTACAGGCAGGGATCTGGAGCCAGCTTTAGCTCTCATTTGTTCCTGTGGAAATACAGAGCAACTTCAGGGAAATTACTGGGCTAATGCTGAAGAAAAATGCTAACAGCAGCCTGCAGTGTTCTGTGCCCAGTCGCAGAGAAACACACAGCCTAATTTTTCATTGCTGCTCTTTTACAGTCATTTACTAATTTGCACAGGCCCACAGGAAACCACTAAAATTGCCCTGTCAAAGATCTGCATTTTGGTTACCCTTGGTGTACCTATGGCAAACAGCAGCACATACAGCTGCAACCATGGGAGCCAGGCAGACAGCAGACAGCTTCTTGGGTCTGTATGTTCTGTGCAAGCAGCAGAGCTTTGCTGGTACAGGGACAGATGTACATCTCAACCCAAACACCTACACCTGAACCCAGCTGCTGCACTGAAGCCAGGAGAGGGTCACAAGTCTTGGGATAGGTTTGTTCTCTCCAGAAGTGTTACTGTGCAACCACAGCTTCAGGGAAACCTTTTGATGTTAGCAAAAAGAAGCCTTATTGAGGCTGCAGGCCAACCCAGAGCAGTCAGTGTGAGCTACCTGCCTCCAGCCCCAGAGCAGCACCGGGGTTTTTTCAGGTGCTGTGGTCAAGAGGGCCAGAAAGAGCAGGTGCTGCTTCAGAGTAATTTCTCTTTGCTGTAGCAGACACGGATTCAGTATGAGGGGGAACCGATGAGGCTGTTTGGATGAAACCTGATGGGAAGGCAATTGGCTCAGCCACCTGGCACACTGGGAGCAGGAGCAACCTCCGGCAAGCAGCCAAACTCAGCAGAACACAAGGGGCTTTGTTATTGCTGGCATGGATGGACCAGGTTGACAAATGGAGATAGTGAGGTTTACACTGGTACATAACCCCCACGCTATGGACATCAGTGGTTTCCATATATTTCTGGGTTGCACAGAGCTGAGCACTTTGTCTGCATCCCCCCTCCCCCATGCCTCGGGCACAGAAGCCATTCCTGCACCTGTGCTGGGAGCTGCACAGTCTCTGGCATCAGAAAGCTCTCACTTGGGTTAGGACTCCTTCCATCTCTGACTACTAGACACAAACACAGTAGTTCTGGGCAACGTGGCTGTGCTGTCACTGTCCCCTGATTCCTGTGACTAGGAGCAGCTCTGGCCCAGAGCCATTGCACTGGTACAAAGCGAGCCCAAGGTGAGATCCCAGAGAGCTGCTGAGCCCAGAGCCATCTTGCAGGACTGCAGATGCATAGAAAGGGGTATGATGACCTGAAGAACCAGGTGCATGTTTTTATAAAAGCATATTGCTCATCTGAACTGGATCCAAACACTCTTCAACTACTTTATATTTAAAAATGCAGCTTCCCATTCCTGCAGCGAAGAGCATCGCCTGCCTTTCTGTACTGCCTGTTCCTGAAGGAGATCGGATATCAGCTATCAATTGCAATAGCAAGCATCTAATTTGACTTTGGCAGCAAGATGACAGTGTCTTGAATGCTAAATTACATCTGCAAAAAGGTCAAACCCCATGGATACCTGAGCATTTACATAATTCAAACAGCTCATCATCAGTTGCCTCTTTTTTCTTTTCATTTTTTTAACTACTCCAAGGCAACGATTTTGACATGACTTTTGGGAAAGTGACTTTTAATGGGTAACGTTCTTGGCTTTGACCTTGTTTCTACAGTGTTAATTACTGTCATTATCAACTGCTTGCATCTTCAGAAAAAAAGGCAATTAGTTGTAGGAATCAGCTCTCCCCTACAATCATTGTAATAAACCAGAAACCCCTGCCCTGGAATGGAAAATTGTCTGTAGTCTACCATCACCTTCCACACCCTCCTCCCTTCATAAAATAACCTGGAGCTACTCAGTAGACTGCGCTATCAAACTGGGCAGCTGATGCACTGTGCTGAGAGCCGTGATGGAGTACCCAGGGCAGGTTCATTCCTCAGCGACGGCACCGATTTCCCTTGCAACTTGTAAAAATTCTGGTGCAGAATACACTCAGTATAATGAGAAAGGTTTTCTGCCCCCAGTTCACACCAAGGAGCACAGTCAGGTCTTTCAGGTCCCATTCCCATCTGTCTGATTTTTTGGATGACAAAGACCAGTCACTTTGCCTCTCCGTGCCTCAGTTTCCTTTCTTCTCCCCATGCCAGGGGGCTCAGCGTGTGCAGCAGCACAGGCTGAATTCCTTGGGTGTGCAGTTCTCCTAAGTGCACCTCATTCCTGCTAACCTATCCAAGCTTTCCTCACGGTTTATATTTTGCAGATGAATTACAGCTTTGTAATTAATCTTCCTCCTTATAACTCTATATGTTAATTACCATGATTATTTCTGGTAATTCCATTTTATAAATGCTCCTAAAAGTGTGAAGAGCTGAATGCACTATCTGAAATGAAATCTCTGTGCAGGAAACGCATTGAGGGAGCAGGGAGTGCTGGTCAGGGTCTTTAGGAACCAAGATGAAATTGCACTGAGTGCTGAGCACTTGGTTCTGCACTGGACTCCCCCTGCCCCATGGCTCCTTAGCCTAATTACCATCAATCAGAGCAGGAGAATTTTGATCTTGCTTGCTCATAAGGCAGAGAACACTCACGAACAGACCATCCCCCCCCTCCCCAGCTCATGTCTCTGGCAAGTAAAAAAAAAGGAGAAAGTTAGCTCTGAGCAAGTGCATTCATTGCTTGCTCAGGAAGTTAAAACACACCCCCCAAATTCTAAATATTTTGAACACCTGTGCTATCAACAAAAGAAACACATCACCCAGCTCTCTGCCTCCCTCCTCCTGCATTGCTGCTTGTTGTGTTATGTAGTGCTTGTTCCAGTGCCACCCAGCTACCTTCAGGTCTGCCTTATTAGCCAGCTTGCTACTCCCCTCCCAGCTCATTTCTCTACTTGAATTCTGCCTCTCTCTATCTGAATTTCAAGGGCTGATTTTTTTCTTGTTTGAGACCTGAAAGCATGATGGGAAGACATGTTTAGGGTTAATAAGTATCTCTCTCAATAGAATATTCAATCAGTGTGAATAACCATCACACATCTCCCCACCCTTCTGACTGATGATAGCTAAATTACTTCTAAATATAGCCCTTAAAATCTGCATTAATCCTGTCTGCTTCAAGCATGTTGGGTTTATTGACAGCATGAAGATATAAGCCAAGCACCTGCATGGAACACAGTCTTATAAAATAGGAAATAAGAGCAATCCAGATGAAATGCAACTTCCATTAACCTTGTCTTTTTGGTTTCACTTCTCCTCCGAAAGCTAAGACTGCCACCAAATAATCATTTCATTGTGGACAGCTCTGGACTTCAACCTAACTAGAGTACTGTACAACAGTAATACTTCCATTCATATTGTAATTACTCTCCAGCCTGGAGAAAGATAACCAGAATGAGAGCTGCTTCTTAGAAAAGTAGGTTAAGAAGAACAGTAATTCGATAGAACTTCCAGTGTCTGTTTCCTATTAAAAAGGATGCTAGGAGTTCCAGTGTGCCCAAAATCCACAGCCATCACAGCAATTCACGTCACAGCAGAAAAAAAACCCCATATTTACAAGCTTTGAGGAGATCTTGGAGAGCTAGTAGGCAAATAAGTCAATTGTTAATGACCATGGGTTTTTATGTTTGACTTTACCCAAAGGAGGCAGCATTCTGACCAAGAGCAGTCCCACGGTTCTATTTATGTGGCTATAGTGAAGAACACACAACCACAGGCACTTCATTCCTTCTGCCTGAGTGACTTACAGTGCAGCAAAACACAAGGACTCTTCCATGGAGAACTGACTTGTCTGGGATAGGTCTTCCAGAAGTGCAATTGTAGGGGCAGGTAGGTCTGGAACCTTCAGCTACTGGCCTTGGCACCACTTAGCTGCTGCCCTGAGCTTTAAGAAGTCCATAGTGTGCCCAGAGAGACACATCCGGAGTCAGTCCTGCTTTGCTCTGGTGTAAATTACAAATAACTCCATTAACTCCTGGAGTTACATCAAAGCAAGAGGTAAATAAGGCCCTGATCATGTTCCCTCTAAGGACAGCCTGCCCATCACGGTTTGGGTTAATGCACTTTGCTGCTGGTTCTGGGCTGTTTGCCATCAGTAGTAATTGCATTGCAAGAAAGGCAGATAACCTGGTTCCAAATGACATTTTTATCAATATCTGTCTGTTTACAGGTGTCTGTCATAACCTTCAAATACACTTAAATAACTCATTCATCCAAGAATTGAGCATGTGCTGGGAAGAAGATTCATCAAGCAAACACACAATTACTGCTCAAGTTTTTTGCCTTCTGAAAAAAAATGTCAAGGAAAGAACCTTTCCTTGCCCGAAATGGAGAGGCCGTGTGAATTGCATGGCCAAGTCTTCCCAACAGAGTAAGCAGAGCTGGTGAAGCAAATACTCACCCCATTTTTTCCCCCATTGTTTTCTGCAGGAATTGTTAATAAAGGTTTTCAAAAGAAAAACTCCACTTTCCTAGAGAATTTGTTGTTTCTTTAGAAACCAGTAGTAGTTTAGGTTCACACCTACTACTGCAGTACCCTGTGAACTCTGCAGCTCAGTTCCACCACATGCTCACTGCAAAAACAAACCTATCAAAATTCAAAGCCAAATCTTTCAGCCTCTCCTGAACCAGAGAGAATGAGACCTTCTGGTCCTCACCCTGTGTTGGGGATCCAGGCAAGGCGATGTGTCCGGGATCCAGGCGAAGCTAGATGATATATTCCCAAGATGGCAGTAAGCTGCCCCGGAGCGCAGAGCCTGCCTCCTTTCTCGGCTCTCAATGTTCTTGCTGATATCGTAGGTTGAGTAGTTTCTCAAACTCCAACTCGCAGAGCACATCCTGCTCCTCCCCCCAGTACTCAGGCACTGAAGGTCCTCTGGTGCCTCAAGCCCTGCCTTTTATGGTCCACCCCCTTGTTAGGCCATTAGCTTTATTATTACCAAACAATTAGCACCTGAGTATGATGACCAGGAGGGCTGCTCTGTCAATCAACAATCAGGTAGCCCTCTGGTCAACCTCTACAACCCTGTTCAAAGATCTGGTCACCCAATGTCCCGATCAAGCCTGTTGCATGGCTCCACCTTGCAGGGAGCAGTTTACTCCTACATCTTGAACAGGGGCAGAGCAGTTCTTGACCTCCTAGGCTGTGCAATCTTTTCTTATTTCTGATAAGCCTCAGTGCCATTCGAAAGGGCTTTTCAGAGAGTTTGTGACACGATGACTACAGCTGGCTGCACTACTTCTGCTTTATTGGGAGCTTCAGTTCCTCTGATCAAATGATTTCTGCTTCCACGGAGCGAAACGAGAGAGCTCAAATCCTCACAACTGCACGCAAGAGATGCAAAGAGTTAAAGGGCTCCAAGATCCACAAGTTGAATTCAAATATACATTAAGAAAGTCTCATGATGTTGGAATGGGAACAGGGAATCCCAGCTCTTGGATTGGCACCGCAAACTCCCGGAGCACAGACGAGTGCAACCGCCACGTTTGGCACCGCTGTGTGTGATGCTGTTCAAACGCCAGGCTTAGAGAACATCCTCCTGCCAAGCCCACTCAGCCGAGCACATGCTCACTTAGAAATCAAAAAATATCCCCATCTTCAAAATGCTGACTCCTCAAACACCCTGGCCCCCACAAACTCATTTCTATTTATTTTGCCTTGCTAATGACCTAACAAATTAGAAAGTGGCTTATGAGTGTCAGATTAAAGCTCTATGATAATGTCTTTAATGTTTTACTTTAATATTGAATTTAATTAGGACAGTAAGGAGATGGTTGGGGGGTGGACTGAAACCTGGAAAGTGTCGCCAGCGGCTCCTTTTCAACATCTGAATCGGAATGGCTTTCAGCCAGATGAGCAATTACACCAACAACAGACAGGGACAACCCATGCATGCAAGGCCCATATGCTCCTGCCTTGCCCCAGCAAGGAGATCTGAGAAGTTCTGTCACTTCCCACTGTTCTCCAAGCAGCTCCAAGAGGCACCCCGTGCTCACAGCATGAACCCCTCAGAGGACAGGGATCTCAGGAAGAAGACAGCCACCTCCAAATCTTCCTGTCCCTCTAGCCTTCAGAGCAGCTACCAGCTGCCAAGTGTCACTTGGAGCAGCAGAAAGCTTTGGGTTTGTGTGATGTCTCTCTGTTCTAGCTCAGTGGGGAGGATGCACTCAGGGTTAAGTGCATGACCCTGAGAGCCATCTTCCTTCAAAGCCAGGCAGCAGGGCAGCCAGCTCAGCTGGGACCAGCAGGCCACCATGCTGGGGTGAAGTGACATGACTTAATGCCCAGCAGGGAACAGAGAGGATGAAAAGCAGCCCTTATGAATTGCAGTGTGAGAGCTCCCTGCAGCAGCACAGATGGTAGCATTGATGGCACTACAGAAAAGCTCCTCTCCAGAGAGGTCCCAAGCCCTTGTGTTGTTTACACCAGCAGGGACAGATGTGTCCTGGTGACCCAAGTCACCGTGCCTCTGTGCACACAGGTAGCTGCCCTAGGAGAAAGGCAGCTCCCCAGCCTGGTCAGCAGCAGCTCATGGCCTTCACACTTGCTCAACACAAGGTTATGCAGCTTTAAGCCTCCATGATACCCTTGCTGCTCTGAAGCACTGCCAGGTCTTGTCCTGCAGGGCACTCACGGCCACACAGGGGCTCCTGTAACTCAAAGCCTGTCACTGTCCTCAGGGCAGCAGATGACTAAGCTGTGTGTGGACAACCACACGTGAGGTGCTGCTGGATCAGCTGAGGTTCAACTGTGCCCGTGCTGCTGGGATGTTGCACTGGTGCAGTGGTGCTCCCTGCAAGGAAACACCATGTGGTAACATGCACACCAACCAACTGGCAGTTACTGGGGGGCTGTGGTCCCTGTGGCTAACATAATCCTTTAAGACCCAGACACACACTGGTGGCTGTCGAAGGCTGATGGCTCCCAAGCAGCAGGGAAGGAGGCTCAGAAGCCCAGCATACACCCCAGGAGGCAGAGGTCTTCCAGTCTTCTGCCTCCACTGTGCCCACATCCTGTGCCAGGTTCCCAATCTCTCCTTTATAAAAAGGTGTCACCAGGGTGATTCTCTTTTAAAAGCACCTCCAGTCCACATGAAACCAGAACAATTTGCATTAATAGTAGCTGTTGCATATTACATTTACACAGAGCCCTTTGTCCAAGGATTACACACTTTCCAAAGCTTAATTAATTAAGCTGTAACACCCCCCCTGCCCTCCATAAGGTGCATTAAATTCTCTGTCAGCATTTTTAGACTAAAGCACTGTTTTATTAGCAGTCATTAATTGGCTGTAGGTTTCAAGTTCCTCACCCAGGGAAAGATTCAGTTCCTGCCTTCCAAGCACAGAGCTTGAAGTCAGGATTCTTGGGGCTTCCAGTTTTATGTTCTGCCATTGATTTGCTTTCCTGACGTTGGACAGGTAATTACTGCTCATCCAGCCAGCTGCTCCCTGGTGGTGGCAGAGACGTGCAGGAGACACCCAAGGGATCAGAACAGGTACCCAGGAACGATTGGCAGTGTTCCTGCTACAGCCTTTTGTGTCTAAAATGAGTTGTTCAGGACTAACTTTTCCTTTGGATGGTCTGGCATCACGTTGCAGCTGCTTTGTTTCTTGTTGTGCTTGGCAAGCTTCACCTTTTCTTGATTTCTCTGCAAGGCCAACACGTGATGGGGATGGGATTTCTCCTGTTGTTCTGGGCTGCAGGACACAGGTACCAAAAAGCTTCTTGGGTGACTCTGATCCAGTCCAGTCCCCTGATGCCATTTGGTAAAATCCCAAGGGCCAGGTTTGACTCGTGCTGTACAACACCCAGCACAGTGAGGGCTCAATGAAGATCAGGCTCTCCAGTGCCACCATCACAACTACACTGAAGTTTCCTACTTTGTCCCCAACTCCCACCTGTACCTGTTGCTTCTTTCACCCCTCCCCACACCAGAAGCCCCCTTACCCATTCATATTTCTAAATGCCAGCAGAAAGCCCTGCAAAGAAACAGGAGAAATCAACCTCCTTATTTCACAGGGCTCTGACCTCCCATCAGAGAAGAGGACAGAAAAAATCCAGATCGTGAGAGCACTGGCCATTTCACAGCTACACAGAGAATCCTTTATTCTGTGCAGGGCTGTGGCTGTGGCCTCACATCCCCAGCTGAAGTCACAGGGATTTATCGATGCAGAGCAGGGAGAACTCACACGCCTCAATTCCCCACCGATCTATGGACTGCACTGATGAACCTTTCAAAGCATCACCAGGTCCTGAGATCTGACAGGGTTGTGTCCATGTGACCTGTGTCACAGCAGAAGTATTTTTTACCCCCTGTGAAGAGCAGTGGGACTTTTAGAGGCAAAAATCTACAGGAAACAGACCCCTACCTTTGTCTCCACAGCAAGCAAATCATTCCATTTTCAGGGAAGTCAAGGGAAGTGGAATCCAGGGAGGTCCCAGGGATCTGTCTATGCTAAAATGACTGCAAAAGAGAGTTGTGAGCACAGGGAGTGCTTCTATTAGCATCTGGATATAATGTGGACTGGGAAAAGGGCTACCAAAGAGCTGGAAAAGAGTCTGCCTAGAAAAAAAGAAACCCACACCAGTTGGGATAAAGGGTACAGAATGAGCCTTCCTCACCCTTAATGCAACTGGTGCTGCACTGGACCCCACAGAGTAAATGGCTTCTTGTCAGAGCATTGCCACTGGGCTCAGCACAAAGGGAAAGGGGCTGATGTGCAGAAGTGGAGTCCCTGCTTGCTTCTGACCCAGCCGAGCAGGCCCCCCACTTACTGCAGAACCTTGTGTTCAGCTCTCAAGAGCTCACTGCCACGATGAAGAGATGCTGCGCTGCTGGGAGGAAAAAGGTTATAAGGACAGGGTTTAAAAATAAATCAACTTTTGTGTTGTTTTGGAAGTAATCTATGAAAAACATTTGGTTGTAAAAGGCTTTGTATAATTTGAGGCACTATTATTGTTTGACAATAAAAAAAACAAGCCGTTTTCTTATATTTGCTTGGAATAAAACCATTTTGCAGATGTCTTCAGACAGGCTTTTTAACTGCTTTCTGCATCTCAATTTTCCTTTTTAGGTTTTTATTACATCTAAATTAAAATTATGCCTGTGAGCAGTCAAGGGCAATTTTTAACAAGTCTATCGTTGCTGAACTTTTCACTGCTCATATCACCTTTGCTCAGGAGCCTGTAAACAAAGCTTACCCCTTTTCTGATACCCAGCTTATTCTCTGCTTAATCAGGAATGCTTCTCCTACCCTTTGTGCCTCCAAAGAAACTCCTTCCCATGGCATCTTACTGCTCTAATTACACATCACAACACAAGAGCCAAAAGCCCTTCTGCATGTTTACCCAGAACAATGCTCTTTAGGAACCAATCTCTATCCCAAAGAGCTAGAATGCAAGGAGTAACATGGAACAGAGAAATAAAGGTACCTTTTTCACTGACCTGTTTAGTTAATAGACATGGTCAGGAAGAGCAAAGCCAGAAAAAACACCACCTCTTCCCAGGGCAAAATTTTAGCTTAAAAAATATTTTGAAACAGGAAAAGGTGTCTTAAAATACCTTAATAAAGTATCTTAATAAAATAAGTGATCTTTGTTGCTAGGTTTCAATGAGAATTTGGCCAGTAGTTTTGGTTACTACCAGAAGAGAAGAGACTATCCTCCACTGTCCTCTTTTTCCTACAAGCACAACTGTTCCATCAGCAGTAGCACCTCAGTACTTACGGAATGTTCTACTGCTTTACACTTCCTGAAAGTCAGAACCAGGGACTACAGTGTTGGGCAAGAGTCAATAAATGAGCCTGCCCCACAGCAGAGGCTATGGGTGGACCGAGGTTTCCTAAGCTGAACTTGCTCAGAGGCTCCCAACACAGAACAAAATTCATCTTTATCACAGCAGTGCTGGCAGCAGCAGACACACGAGGAGACGTTCAGCTGCAGACTGTGCTCCTGCCTGCACAGCCTCTCCCCTGCCTCTGCTGGGATGTGAGAATGGTGCTTTCTTTTCCCAGTATTGCTTTGAAGTACCCTGAGTGCAATTGTTTGGCAACCCCTTTAAAATGAAAACTGCATCTAAATAACCAGCGCACACAAAGAAATACCGATGGGAGACACCTCCATGGGGATTGCCTTCTTGTCCTCATACCTGTGTGCTTTCAAGGTTCTTCACTTCAGTGGGGGCAGCTGCAATTGCTGGAGGCCAAATTAATGTGGCATGTTCAAGAGGAGAGCAGCACACCTGCTCTCTAATAAAGATTTTACTCTGTTGCTATATTTATTCTTGTTTCACTCAATCTAAAGTAAATGCTATGCAGACTCAAAGCTGCTCTTTGCTTATGGGGAAACAGTGAGAGCCCCCAGGTACATTCAAAGCACAGAATTAGGTAAATAATTAAGTTACCTCATTTACTCTCAGTTAATTCCCATGTCTGGATTTAGTTCATATTTTCTGGTTGAATATGTCTCGATACACTAGCGGTAACTATTCCATTAAAGTAATCTTCAGACTGTTTGGAGGTTCTCCTGATTAATGAAGCTTCCTGGGGTGGATTCTCTCAGGACCAACATGTACCAGGAAGAAGAAGAGATGCTTTTGTGTATTTAGCACTTTTGTTTCTTACAGATGCACCGCCGGGACTCTGGAGCTACAAACACCTCAGTCACAAGGACAGACTTC
The DNA here is from genome assembly GCA_013398125.1 of Aegotheles bennettii. NCBI lineage: Eukaryota > Metazoa > Chordata > Aves > Caprimulgiformes > Aegothelidae > Aegotheles > Aegotheles bennettii. The sequence continues at coordinate 212,048 of VZRW01008669.1, read as the reverse complement.
ACCTCACAAAAGCCTCAAATAACCCTCCTAAGGAAGCCAGCCCATTTTGCTCAACACAGCCTCATCACCTGAAGATTTAGGAGAGGTGCTTCTATGCAAGCTGTCAAACCTAGCACAGTGTGAATTACAGAGTGCACTTCTCTGCCACCAGCGGGAGGTGCATTGTGCCTGTTTGGACTCACCTGCACAGGTAAACTGACCAAACCATTTCCCAGCTATTCTGGAGGAGCCCACACAGAGCTGTATTCAAATATGCAGTCTAGAGTAATTTGTTTTGCAGTATCTGCAAGAATTTGTTTTCCTACCCAGACAAATCCTGGCACATGTAAAAGCATGGTACAGAGATGACTCAGAGCTTATTGGTAGCAAAAATTTGGCTTTCCTGTCCCAAAGACTAAAAGCCAGGCAAGGACAAACAGCTCCTGCAAGGGACTGATCCACAAGCTCTAGCAACTGCTTACTGTGCTTACAGCCCGTCAGCTTTGTAACAGAGACCACTTCAGCATGAGAGCCCTGTCCCCCATCACTCACTGTAAGCACACTGTCCTTATTTTAAGTGCCTCTGAAATGTGCAACATTCCCCCCAAGTCTGATTTCTGTTGAGTTATGAATGACTTATTCACAAATGAATGATACTTTCTTGGAGGATGCCTTTAAGATCTTTATCAGAAAGTGTTTCTACATCACACCAGTTCTTCTGAAAATTTTCACATGTATTTGTAAAGCCATGCAGGGTACCACAGGCACTCCTGGAACACAAACACAAGTACCCCATCTATATACAGAACAGCAAGGATTCAGAATATGCTGAAGAAACCTATGCTTTTAGCCATAAGAAGTAACCAGCAGATGTTAAGACGCAGCTTGAACACGGTGAAATTCTCCATATGGCTTCAAAACCCATCTGATTTGCATGTTTCAATGCAAAAGGAAGCGCTCATCAGGGATTCTTTTGGATGCTCACACCTTCCTCACCCCCAAGTCCCTGCCAGCAGGGCAATCCCAGCAGGGCATTGCTAGCTTTATTTCCCATTAAAAGTGGAGGAACTTCCCTTCTCTTTCAGTTCCTCAAGCTAAATTATAATTCAGGCAAGCAGCATCTTAATGCAGAGGATTACAAAACCAGGCTCAGCATCGGGCTGTTGTTCCCACCCAACCCCAATTTAAAGTTTATTACCCAGTAATACCTGCATGGCCACTTCTGTCCTGTGCCCCTTGGGCTGCCAGGGAGAGCTTTGCAGAGCCAAGAGGAGCTTTGCTCTGTGTGTTGTGTTTGCTCAGCATTGATTTAAAGCCCACATCAATACCTCTCACTAATTTTAATGGCGAATGATTGTGCTCTTCACTCAGGGCTCAGGGAAGATGTGCTCAATAAAACCACAATAACCCCACTGCGCATCCTGGGGATTTTTAGTCCTGTCTTCATACCACTTCAAGAGATGTGACAAGTCTATTGCTCTTCCTCAACAGCATTAACCCTTTGTGAGCCACAGCCACACAACGCCCCACAAACAGATGGCTATCTGCCCTGCAGGCTAAGAAAAGACTTGCACTGTAAATGAAAAGATGCAGCATTTTTCCAGTTAAATTAAATACAGTCAATGAACAGCACTGGAACATCAGCTCCCTCCTGGAGTGGCTGAACGTTCCTCAAGAAGCCCCTTTGGGTGAAGGCAGGGGTGAGTCTGTGTGCCTATTTTTGGGGTTCTGGTGGGGATTGCAAAGTCTGCTGATACCAGTCCTGGTCCATATGTAGAAGCTAGCCTAGAGTGGCCTTTATATGTCCTTTAAGGTGGAAAAATTTTCATTCATAAGCAGCTGGTTTTCAGCCCACAGATGGGGAGTTGTGACTCATGTATGGTTCTCAGTGCAGAGCTGAATGGAGAGCACCCTCAGGTTTGGGTCTCTGATTTATTTATTTAGTTAGTTAGTTAGTTATTTCCCTTTTTTTAGGTGTGTGTAGCATTCTGGTGTTTCTAAATGCTTGTCTAATCCATAGAGTTTCTGCTGTGCAGGACTCTCCAGGCCCTGGTAAGAGCAGGTTCCTGGTGTTGCACACCCAGCTGGCTGCCATCACTGGGCAGAGATGCATGAGTACAAGCAGTGACCTAGAGCAAAAATGCAATATTAAGCAAGTCCCTAGCAATTCTCAGACACTTCTACGGGCTGTACCACTTATTGTTATACTTTCAGGCCCCATTTCCACCTGCTTCAGCATTATAAACCAAGTGCCCCAGCCCCACGTGGGACCTCCTGCCCTGGGTGTTCCCCTGTATACAGGATTCCTGTACCTTCTCTCCTGAGTTTAACATGAATGGAAACACAAACAATCTTGTGAATAGGAAATGTGGTGCTGCACGATACGTTTTTAGCACTCTGCATCAGGGATTAGATGCACAACTCCTGTTGCCATAGCTTTCATCCCTCTGAGACTCCAACGTGTCGTATAAACAGGATGAGACACACAACCAAAGCGGAGCAGGGAGAGCAGTAGCAACAAAGGAGGGAGCCACAAGTGAAGCAGGAACCTTTTCTTTTAATTTCAGCTGCATTATTCAACTTTTATGATGGCAATAATTTGAAGCTGTAAACAGCAAACCAACAGATGTAGGAGGGAGTTAAATTTGAGCTCAGGATGACTGGCATCCCTTGCAATCACTAGTCAAGCCTCCTTCAAAGACCTACGTGCTCATTATGGAATCTTATTAGCACTGACAGCCTTCCCAGAGGAGATGCCAGTACCAGCACAGAAGTACGGTCCCTTTTAGTCTCCCTGTGCAGTGGCCAGTGCCCGAGTCTGGGCAGCAAGGGTAGGAAATTGTTCCCAGTTCATGTAATTATTGACAGCATCCCCAGTGCACCCTGCTAGAGGAGGTGACAATAAATGGGAAGGTGTCTGCAGGAGTTGGTTTGGTTTGGTTTCTTCCTCTGTGGAAGAGTTATGTTTCAGTCAAGGAGGCTTCACTGGGAGCCTTGCAGATGAGTAACAAACTGGTGTCTGTGACAGTGCTTGTAAGAGGTGCCAATCCACTGCTGGGCTGCTCAGTGCTGGCATCCTGCATGGCTTTGGTTTTTCTTGGAATGAGAAGTTGATGCTGGGTCACGAAGAAGGGGCAAGACAGGGGATGGAGGCTGGGGGCAGACTGGTGGGAGCACACTACAAGTGTCATTTACTGGTGTACTGCTGGTTACCCCTGCAACCATTCATCATGGGTGCTGTCCCTCCTGCCCCCTGCAGTTCTTTGGACCTTTCTTTGAGGTCCCTTTCTGTGGCAGGAATGTGTCAGGGCCAGCAGACAGCCTGTCTAAAAGCCTAAGGGTCAAAGGAGTTAAAAATCTGAGATGTTTTTCGGGAAAAGATAATTATGAAAGTGATGAGGCTCAATTGCCTTCAACCCATTTGCCTTTTAATTCCATGATAATGGGCACCAATTAGCTTATGAAAACATCTTTGAAATATTCACTAGGAGGGTATAAAATTGGTTTCAACTTGTCTCATCTTTTTAGAGGGGGGAAGGAATCTAAGGAATGGGTCGTGGGCTGGATTTTTTGAATTTAAAAGAAGAGACAGACATTACAGTGTCATGTTTCCACAGTTGCAAATGTATTTCTCCTTAAATCAATGTCATCTTTTGTAGATGCTGCTTCCCATACGGAAGGCATGTCTCCATCCCCAGGCAAAATACCACAGCGTTATTGGCAGTGTGGATGTGGCATCTGAACTGTGCTTTATTTATCGGATTTGATGCAGGACTCCATAATGCAGAGATGAGGAGGAAAAGCAATGATTTCCAAGTTCTGAGATGGGTTTCTTGGACTCTTAAGTGGAGCTGCCTTTAGAAAGCGATTCCAGGAGCTGCTTTGTCCAGGTAGCAGAGACCTTCTAGTGTAGTCCATTTTTTCTTACCAAAATCAAAAATCTACCCTGAAAATATCCTTGCTAAAGACTTTCTGCTGGTGGCCTCATGTGACCTGTCACCTTGCTGCTGCAGACAAGTTGTATGTTCTTCTGGTTGAGCAGCCTGGACTCAGTTCTCAGCTCTTCTGCACACTCTCAGACAAACCTGCGAGGGTTCATCTGAGATGGTGGTGGTAGAGCTCCAGGATTTGTTCCTGCCCTTCAGCAAAAGTCATGGCTGGCCATCGTGTCAGCAGAAAATGTCACTTTGAAAGGGTCTTAATAAGAGAAGGCTGCCCAGATGACCAAGCCAAGCTCCCATGAACCTCACCTTAATGAATCTGTGACACATTTTATTTATGTTTTTAATGCAATTTCCTAATTTGGCTCCCTCTAGCCTTGGGCTGGTCTCCTTATTACAGCATTTAATTGAAATAAAATATGTACAACACCTGTTATGTTTGGACTCTGAGCTCACCTAGGGTCTCTGTCACAATATAAATAATAATAGCTTCAAATTCTACTTTTTAATTATTTGCTTTGCACTTCTGTAACATTGCATAATGGAGCTGGGCTGTATACAGGTGTTTTTCTGGTACAAGAAATGGCAATTGCACGGGATAATTCAGTTTTTAGTAAGATGGTGGAAGTCTCTATGAAAGAAACATCAGAATGTTAACCCACATATTCAGGCACTTGTATGTCTTGAGCAAATGGCCTTTGATTTACTACTACATCTCAGAGTCAGGATCTGACCTGGGAGATCTGGAGGGGATGTCAAGACCTTGTGCTGTCAGTGCCTGAGCTGTGGCTTCTTGCTGCTCTCTGCTGACTGCAACACAAGAGATGTTCATGATGCAGCTACAGGCTGGATACTCTTGCTCAGACATTTTTCATGCTCCACACACTGGGTATCAACATGTAGTCCTCCATCTCAGCCCTCTTTAGGAGTTACCACTCCTGAACGGAGGTGCCCCTTGCACGTGGATCTTCCCTGCTGCTCTTGCCTTTGGAAATGAAGCTCTGGTTGTGGAAAGAGGAGGCTGTGAACTAGGGAGGAGGAACATGAACCTCATTCCAGTCCCCCTCTCCCCAAACAACCATGCTCAGGCAAGCAGAGTCACCATCCACCGTCCTAATTGAATATTTTGTTTTCCCTTCACTGCAGCTTGATTTTCCAGGTATCACTGACTAACAAGAAATCGCAGCGTATTTACACCTTATTCTCATTCTGGCTTCTCCCCTGGTGGCTCTTGTGCCCGAAGTAAATGCAGGAGAGGAAGGTGATAATAGAGCTAGTGATCAACCAGCCCTGTGTGATTGACTGAGGCACAAGCTGGGTGGAACAGCAATACTGGCAAGAAGCCTCCCCCACCTCCCTCTTCCAAATCATATATTTTTCAAGTTCACATCAATTACTTGTGTTTCCAACTGGATAAACCTGAATAAGAATGCTTTCTGTAATCTTCTGACAGGACCGTGAAGCACTTTTTGTTAGCTCCTCCTGATGCAATCTAAATGGGGTGTCTGCAGGAAAGAAATCTGGTGTGGAGCTAGACAAGATTAAATAACAGAAAGAAAGGAAGGAAAAACATTGAGTTAGAGCCTGTGTGCAGGGAATGCATTGTGCTCAGGATGTCTGCGTGTGCAGATGTTGATGCAACCCTGGCACATCCAGAACCAGCTGTGTGGCAGGCACCAGCCCTTTATATTCAGGCAGGAGCTCTGGTTAAGACAGTGGTTACCAGCTGTACACTAAAACATTCCCAGGCCTCCACCACTCCATAGAAACCTCTGGGAGACCCTCACAAGTCCTATGTTAGTCTCTTGGTGTCTTTAAACAGCAGTAAACATCTATACTATCTGAACATGCTCTGTAGCTCCATAGCAAATAACATTTCCTACCTTAAGCAGCTTGGTATTGAGATGGATGGGAATTTAATTAGGTTTTTGTAACTAGACAGCTCCGTTTCTAATTTCCCTGTGCTTTACACAGTGGGCTGCTCCTGTTGCCACTTCAGCAGTATCAAACTTTGTGGGAGGTGTTTTGCACATAACCATTCCTGTTTTCTTTGTGTCTGGTATTAAACACTCCGTATCTGCTCTTCTGCTGGGGAATTTTGACGTGCAGACTGGTGTAGAATAAAGTCTGGCAGTAATGGGTAAATACTGTCTGGCTCACAGTCACAGCAGACCAATTTACAGCAGAGCTACTCTTTGCCTTTGCCATGTATGTGTGCATTACGTTATTATTACAACACACAAGAAAACAAAGACTTTTTTTTGCCATAGATACAGTCTTAAACATGATTGCTTTAAAATACAACTAGAGATGAATGCCCTGGAAGGCCAGAGATATTGCTGCTAAAGCACTAAGCTGAGCAGAACAGAACCAAGATTCAATTTCCAGATCTGCTGCCACTTTCCTGGGAAACATTATTCTGCATTGCTTAATGCCCGTGCTTTCTTCTCTCTAAAGCAGGACTGAGAGTTTGCACTTTTCACATGTGTTGAATATAGCAAATGACAGTCCATGGAGTTTCATGGAAAACAGTTCTTGTCAAAATGACCTGGTTTAGTGTTTGAGGTTATAAATTTGGTTGGCAGTGGTAACAGCAGAGCTATAAAAAGCTTAAACTATTTTAAGGTGTTTGGCTGCAAGCTGTATGATATGATATATGATTGAACACACCACAGAGAACACACAGTAAATGGTGAAGAACTGTGGGATGGGGATTTTCTTCTTTTTCCCAGTGCAATTCCACAGAAAAATGATAGCAATGCTAAAACTTCAGGAAAGATCACAGGATAGTTTTATGCTAGTTCAGTCTTCACTGAGCTCCTTACCCTCTCTGCCAAGCAGAATAAGCAGGGCTTTGTCATGCAGTGAGCAGGGCAAGAAGTCAGAACATCAGAAGGCAGATTGAAAATGCACACTGTGCTCAGAAAAACACTTGTGTGAGGTTGCAGTGAGTCTTGTGCTTCCTGTGATTCTATAGTCCGGGCTTGTGTGAATTGCTAGCAAAGCAGGATGGAATTACTCTGTCATCAGCAAGATGGGCTATAGCAAAAAAAGTCTCTTTGACCTTGGGTTTAAATTATTTGTCTCTCTTTAGTGTCGTTCCCTGTTTGTAATGATCCCAAGGTGCTTGTGCTGAAATGAGATGCGGTGAGAATGAGGGCCAGGTGCTGGTGTGTATATAACCTGCTCCTCCAGGAGGTGTTCTTCAAGGAAAGAGCATGGAGAGAGAATCCATAAGAAGTTTGCTGCTCTTTTTAGTTGAAGAGAGTTGCAGAAGTTCTTGGAGACAGGCACGTCAAGGTAATGGGCTGCTTTATCTTTATGGGTTGGTGCAGAACTATTAATTGGATAGAAATGCTGGGGGGAAAGGAGTGAAATGCTAGAGTGGTGAGTTCTGATGGATACTCTGCTATCTTATGTTCAGACTGTTATCAAGGTGAAGAAACTGAGGCAGAAGGTATAGAAGAAGGGTTGCAAGTGCCTAAAAATTGTCTTGTATGCCAACTTTTGACTGGGATTTTAGGTTTAATGCTGGATGTCTTTAACTCGGCAATATAATGTGTTTCTAGAGGCAATAAAAGGACTGCCTTAAACCTGAACCTTTTACTGAGTATAAGTTAGGATATACTGCAGAGGAGTCACCTCTCAGGTATAAAAGTAATACAAGGGCAAGATAGAACTGGCACTAAAGTGCCCGAAGTTATTGGAGAAACCCAGGGTTGAATCCATATTTAGCTCTTGCTTGGGCCCATTCAGAATGGGTTATCATCATCTTAATGTTACTATCTGAGAAGGACCTGGTTTATGTGAATGGTTTTCTTATTGTGTGATAAGTAGAAAAGCTTGGGGAAAGGATTGTTGGAGTACATGCTCAGTAAGTGATGCATCTGCTTTGTCTTCTACTGGCTCCATCAATGTGAGATGAGAAGATATGCACCATGCCAAGGTCACTTGTGCTGTTAGAGCAGCAGTGTTGTCAGTAGCACTTGAGAATTTTAGGAATTACTGTGGTTCCTGCAGCTCACACAGCAGCTTGGGCTTAAAGCCTTACTCTGGGCTATTAAACTACTGAAGCCCCGAAAAGATTTGAGTGCTTAAGATTTGTCAGTGCTTGGTGCAATGTCTCCATAATACTCCAAGCTCAGTGCATGGGGATGAAGCAGGTGCATTAAAGGTAAGGTGTTTCTACAGTCTCTTACATGGTGAGGTGAATAAAGTGGACAGGAAAGTGTGTAGCTTTGCCCTGTTAGCATGAGTAGCTGGTGAGTAACTGATACTAACTAGGTTTCACAGGAACTCCCCCTCATCTGGGTGGGTTATGTTCCTAGAATGTGTGTGTGTTATTTGGTTCATATCTTTGTGCCAATTGCTTGTAAGTGCATGACCACTGCCTGCTAGGGTGCTGTCTTTGGGTACCAGAAACAACTGAATAATCACCCAAGGTGGTGCCATCAAAATACACCTGGATTGAGGCAGGTGTCCATGGGTTGTGTTCTTCTGAGAATAAATTCAGAATGGATAAGAAAAGGAAGCTTGATCAAAAATGTTGAAGACTGCATCCTGACTTTCTGCCAAGGATGGATATGTCACACTTTGTGCCACAGTCTGTGGAGTTTGTTTGGCAATGGATTTGTTTATAGAATGTTTTCTTTTTTAAAAAATAAGATACAAAGCTCTGCAATGAATGCATAATGTTGGAGGGAAGCAGGCTAGGTGTTCAGAGGCAACAGGAGGGGGAGGCTGGTGCATTATTAGAGCGTTGCAGATAACCTTGGTGGAGGGTCTTTGCCCCTGATATTTCCTTAAGCAGCTCCATTATGGGAGATGACAGGTCTGGGGGTAGGAGAATATCCAACTTGTGATGTTAAAAGCTTGACTAACTATTGCTACAAGAACTTACCTTTGCACAGGAGGTTTGCCATAACAATAAACTCTGACAAGTGGGATCTGGGGACTGGTGTGTTCCTGGTAAATGCTCAGACTGGAGGGTGTTTGCTGCCAAGGCTTTTGGGAGTGTGAGTGATAGCAGGGCTCCCTTTGCCTTGTGTAGCAACTGGAGAGAATGTGTTACTGAGGAGCTAACTTTAAAAGTCAACATTCAGGCTGCCTGAGGCAGATGGAGGGAGCACACAGCACTGCCACCACCTCAGCCCTGACTCCTGCAGCTAATGCTGTATGAAGTTAACACCAAGCACCAGACTCTCTGTGTAGTGCTCAGCATCCAAGCTCCCTTATCTGGCTTCCTCATCAGGTTCCACACTGCTTTTTCTTCACAGTATCTCTTGTGTTTAGAGCTCTTAATATGAGGAGGACACATGCCTTTGGCCCAATCTTGTTCTAGGTACTGGGAGCTGGCAAAAACTGCTCCGTGTGCTCTTTTGGGGTTTAGGGGCTGGTATGGTGTGACTGGTGAACTGGGAAAAGCCTGTTGAGTCACCCAGCCTGTGCTGCTGGAAAAGATGTCTCAATAGGTGTTTAGCCAAGCTCTAGTGTTCCCATGTAGAACTGAAAAGCTTCTCAGTGGAACTAATTATGCTTGTTAGGCCTGACAAAGTCACTTTTACAATGCTGAGCAAATACCAGTGAGACTTTAATTTCCTCCCATGATTATTTGTTTATGATACTAGAAAACTTGATCCAGGTTTGTTTATACCCAAGGAGCTCAAGTATAGCAAGAACATCAGCAGTAATCAGAAAAACAGCAGCAGGTTTAGCTGAGAAAGTTTCACTCTGATATCCTTTGGACTTGGTAGGAGACACCAGCTACCAAGGGGGTTGCATCTGTTCTTTGCAACAGGGTTTTCCTATTTCTATTCCCTCAGGGTTGTTCCCAGTGCCTTGGTTTGCTGCAAATGCCTACTTGCAGTTGGAAACCCAAACTGAGTACTTACATGGGTTGAAGCTGATTCTGAAGCAAGTATTATTGAAGATTTTAGACAAATTTTCTCTTTATTTGAAACTACCCAAGGCCTGCAAGCACATCTATTGCCTGAAAGGAGGAGTGTTTTCTGTTGTATGAGTCTCAACAATCTCCCATCCAGCCACTGCTTTGCCATTTGCAAGTTGTAGTGAGCTGAAAAACTTTGCAGTGGTTGCATGCAAATCCATCCTCCGCTCTCCTCCCAGGGCTTGTCAAAACAGCAGAGGAATTGTCACACATCTGAGTGGCAGAGACGATCATCAGCACTGATGTGCCGGGGGAGAAATGAGGTGGGTATTCAGGAAGCCCTTTAAGGAGTTTGGGTATTGGTTTTGCTTTTCTTTCAGTCTCCCCACACAGAACTTCCCACCTTTCCTGCATATTTAATTTGAAAATCAGGGCTCTCTGGGAGGAGGAGCTGCCTCTGCAGGGAGAATTTGACAGGTGACTGCTGAAAGGACGAGTTCCACAGTGGTGTTGTGCTAACCTAAACTTCAACTGGGCAATGTCTTAAGGGTCAGAGAGGATGATAAACTTGGGGGGTCAAGAGCAGCATCAGTTCAGGGAAAGGAAAGTAGTGAGAAGCTGTAGACATCTGTTTTTCCTGGGGGTCTGTGTCGTGTGAGGCAGTTGTGCTGCTTCTGAGTGCAGAGGGTGATTCTTCTGGCATTCACAGCCCAGCTAGATCACTGCACCAGCTTCATTTGCTTCCTCCCACGCTTGTTGTGTGGTGTGGGTAGGATGCCCTGAGGAGGAAAACACAAGATGAAAAACATGAAAAATTCAAGGATATTTTATTAATAATAATAATAAAAAAATCCCTATGTGTTTACATTGTTATTAGAACCAAACTGTTGCACCAGCTCACAGATGTGAAGGAAAGGTGGGAATGTGCTGTTCCTATGTTGGATATCACATTGAAGTCCTTCTCCAATAGTGCAAATGGAGAGGAGCGAGTGGTGTGATGTCTTAGAGGTTTGGGACTCCATTCATTGGGTATGAGAGTATCTTACTACGTGTAAGGTAGAGCACCTGGCAAATCCATGGCTAGGGGTTGCTTGAAGTAGTTTTCTATCTAATATAGAGCAGTGATGTGTAACCTGGACTCCTGATGTGGAGGGCTGAGGACATTACAAGGCGAGCAGAGCACTGAAGATACTTGTGAGTCTGTCCACAATATTCAGATGCTTTCTGTCTAGCCATACAGAACAAACTTTTCACCTGCTGAATGTGAGATGCCTTGTCCAGGGTGGAGGGAATTTCTGTGTGAAGTTGTGTGGGATGTGGAAGGTCAGAGCATCCAGACATTTGCCCCTGAAATTGAGTGATGGGAGAAGGTTGCCACAAAATCCAAAAGAGTTCCTTTGCTTTGGTGTGGGAATCGATGTTCTGCAAGGAGCCAGATCCCCTGCTTGTAAATCAGTTCAGCTTGTAATATCTGTCAAGTGTTTGGGGACACCTGGGTATCTGACGCTGTATAAATGTCAGTTGTTATTACAGTTTCTTGCTTGGGTTATTGATTTCTCCCCTGCTGTTCTCACTGGGACAGAGTGATTTGAGGTCTTTGGTAGAACAGCTCTTCCTCCTCCTGCTTGTCTTGCACACATGGTACTGTGAACCCCCTTGCCCTGAATTGTGGTGTAGTTAACATGGCTCATAACCAGATACAGCTCTCCCTGCTGTGGCTTTTTGCATCCATTCATCCCAGTAGGTTAAATGGTTCCCAGTGCCTGAGTACATACTCTCAGGGGCACAGAATACCTTCTGTGATCCTTGTAGTGATGTTCTGTGGACTTTGTATTCTGCTTCTCCTCCAATGCACACATCCACACCCGCTTACCACTTACATCCTGCTTTTATTTGAATGAAAATATGTTCAGCTCTGTTATTTTAGTCTGAAGGACAAAGTTATCATTCTATCTCCTAGCAAATGTGCTACCCTAACCTTTGAAAGATCAGCTGTGAAATATGAACCTTTGACAGGAGCTGATCTCCCTGGAGTCCCTGCAGTGTTTTACCTTAGCACTTAAAGCTGCTTCAGTTAAGAAGAAAAAAATTATTCTTCTCTCCTTCCCTTCCCAGCTCCAGAAGGTCTTCCCACTCTAGAAAATGTTGAATTTTTTAAGGGCAAAAAGGTTAGGTTTTGGTGATTTAGGCAGGATTTATCAAAAGCACTGATGTACAAGTCTGTTTTTCTCAATCAGCTGCACCAAAGGCAGGAGAACACTGGACTCACTGGGTGGAGATGAATGTGCCTGGGTTGGCAGGGCAGATGTTACACTGCCTTTCAGGGGCATGTGCTCTCTGGACCTCTCTGGTGTTAGTAGTGTTACTAGCCATAGTAAGGAGTTACTCAGCTTGTGTAAATTGACACTGTGGTAGTAGCAGGGGATGTTGATTTGTAGAGCTGAAGGTCTGGTTTGTTCATCTTTTTAATTGGTATCAGATATTTGGCTGGAAGCCTCCTTTGGATCACCATGTCCTTATGCCAGGTGCTTTGGAAACACAACAGAAGAGGGACTTCAGGTCCCAAAAACTTGCGGTCTGCAGTGCAGTTAGAGGTGACTTCTCCTTGAATCTCATCTGCTCAGAGTTACTGTGCTAAGGTGGAGTGCAGCTTGGATAACTGCCCTGAATATCACCCAGGTAAATCTTGGAACCAGGGCTTCCAAACACTCCTCTGCTAGCTGAGCTGGAGCTGGCTAATTTAAAGCCTCTGATGTCAGCTCCAGCTGTGCCATGCAGATCTGACCAGTTGTGCTTGGAATCATAAATACAGCTATGTGACTTGAGTGGGACAAGAGCAGGTTGGTGTTGGAGCCAGGAGCAGCAATAACATCTCACAGCTCTCAGTCAAGCATCCTGCCTGCTGCAGCTGAGCATCTGCACCTCCTGGCAGAGCATTAGGGAAGCTAAATGGCTTGAACAGAGCAGAAAGGGCATGTGGTTCCTCTGTGCTTGGCAGGGAACTTGATACTAGCGTGGGGAGCACAGGAAAGGAGTCATGTTCACCTAAATGTGCACAAGAGACTTTTATGGGTTTCTCTCCCTTTTTTGTGTGTGCTGGGAGCAAGGGGCAATAAATCGGAGCGGTTTTATATCTTGTGTAAAAGCTGACATTGCTAAAATATCACATTATTGCAAGCTGCCATAAATGAGCTCTGTGAAGAGACACAGCTGGACTCTGTGAATGTGGAAGCAAAGTGATTACCGGAAGCCATCAGCTGGTACTGGAAGAACTGTAGGAAAGTCAATAAGTTATTAGCAGTAGTTTCTGGATTATCTGGTTTCCTAAAAAGATTCCCTCCCCTACTGCTCCAGTAAACAGGGCTTTTGTTACACAGAGCCACAGATTTTCATCCCCTTTTATGCTCTCTGCTCAAAGTCCTGGAGACTGAACAGAGTGAGAATAGGTCTAAGAAATGCAAGAGGGTTTTTGATGCTGTTCCAGAGGATTCTTCTATTTACGTTGATGCTGTGACCTGGATTTAAGAACGGTTGATGCTGACCACAGGAGTACTCTGTTGTGCTCATGTGAGTGGTCTGAGAAGGTCCTAGGAGATCATGTCCAATGCAAGGGAAAAATGCAGAGCCATTCTCTTAGTGTCATCCAGGACTTGGATTGCAATCCACAGGTGTTATTTCTGGCTTGGGACTGGACAAGCACCACTTCTGACAGATGTTTGATAAGGGCTCTTGGCATCCAAATGAACTTTGCAAGGGGATAGTGAGAAATAGTTGAAGTGAACCATCTCCAAAATGAAGATCAAGGCAGAGATAATCCCTGTGTGTTGAGACTATGAAAGTGTGTGTTCTGGTGGTGAAGTACCCAAGAGGAATGCAATATTTGTTGTCTTTTCAGGGTGGAGAAGTCCCTGTGTTTATTTATGTTGGGGTTGGTACTAGCTATGCAACAAAGAAAAACTACTTGACCACTTAAACCTGAGAGACAAGAGGTGCTGTCCTGTGCTTCCCAGAACCTTCTGAACACTTTGTGTAGATGCTTTGGCCACTCCAACTCTTGCAAGCTGTACAAGAGTAGTAGGCAAGCTTGGTGCTTGGATACTGAGTTTCACAAGGGGAATTCTCCTTCTCTTCTGTCCTCCTTCACATGCACTAAATTAATTTACGTACTTGATGGACCATAATATCTCTATCACCAGGAAAACAGAACGTATACAGCTTTTTATATACGTATTTCTTGCACCATTAAACTAGTCTCCCTATGACAGAACCTATGAATAAGTTCCAAGAGGTAACCTGGAATATTTTAGGACATAGCTTTCTGTAATAAATACATATATATTTCTGCACTTGAGAACTCCTTAGTATGCAACCCAGCAAAAATGTGGACTTCTAAATTACAGTGGACTTATAAAATGTATATGTATACATTAAATTGCTTTGAAACCTTGTAACCAAGGGGCTCTACTCTGAGAGCCCTTGCATTTTTATAGGGGTCTTAAAAATGAGCAATTCTCAGCTGAGTCTTCTTCCACCAAGCTTTATGCTTTCCACTTTGAAAGTTGCCTGTGCCCAGGCTGTCTCCCTTCACAACCTGCTGCCAGGGTGTTCTTCCTACAATCCACCTGCCCTTCTCATCCATACCCTGCTACCAGCAGAGGAAAAAGGGGGGCAGGAGGCTGGAGAGAAAGCTTGTTAACATCACTTGTTTAAACATTTAGCACCTCTGCTGCTGTTCCTCTGTACTGAGTACACATGACAGGGAGTAATTTATGTACTGAAATTGCAATCCATATGAATTAGCCTGGCACAAATACATCATTTCCTAATAATATAGACAAGATGCTTCAAGGAGTGATGAGAACATCCCTTTCCTATATGTTCTGCTTTACCTGCTGAGTAATTATCTAGTAATTTTCTTGTAACGATATAAAGACTTTTGTTGTATTATGGGGTAGGGGGGAATGGGGAGTAAATGCTGCTTGGGAGCTGTGGTGTAAAACAAGGCTCAGAAATAACAGTAGTAGATTGACTTGGGTGCCCCAGGGAGAGTTCCCTGCTCGGGGTTAGGCTCTAAGAGAATGGCCATGGGGAGAAATAAATGATGTGAAGTGTGGTTTGGGCTGACTTCCTCCTCTTTCATTTCAGGAATGAAAACTTTGTTTTTACTCCAAGATGAGATCTTAAGTGTGAGTGGTTACTGTAAGACCACTGATGTTCCACATGCTCACACACCTGGCTTTGGTTATGGCAGCTTGTGCTGCTCACCTGTACCTTCAATAGGTGAATTTCAGCTTCCTTGCTGGGTGGTGTATTTGCAATCAAGATTCTGTTCCAAAGCTGCCTTCCTCCCCTGTGTCTTGTACAGCACCAAGCCCAGGGGTTCACTGGAAGATTCTAGGTTCTTCTGTAGTATTAATTGTTGAGTTGCTAATTAGTGGGGAAAAACCCTGGGGTGGATTTTTCTCTGCTCCCTTCCCCTGTCTCTCACTGATTTACCTGTTCAGCTCCAAGGCGCTGGGTGACAGGAGAGGTCTCTCCCTTGCCTGTGTGTAGGACCTTGCCTAATCCTGTTTGCCTGGTGTTACCATAGTAATAAGCAATGATTAAGAAACAGTCTTTGAGTTCTGTTTTATGTGGAGTCCTGGCAGAGCCGATGATCAGAGGGGTCTGGGCGAGTGCACCAGTGCTTGGATCAATCTCTTTGCACAGCACAGGGAGCCAAAACCCAGCCAGAAGCCTCAGAGAAGCTGTTGTTATGAAGGGTCTGTGCTGCTCCAGGCCAGCCATACCTACTGTTTGCTTAGCTTGAGGTGTGCTGCTTATCAGCATTTTTGAAGTGCTTCAGAGATGCTTGGTGGGAAGGACTGCAGCTTTTCTGTTTGCAGATAAAATGGAGCCCCTTGCCCCAGGGCTGTGACTCAGTCCAGTGCCTTTGGAAGCAGTACTTGTGTATGGTTAAGGTGGTACTCAACTGCTTTCCAGTGCTGGAGCCTCCTTGTGCTCTGCTGCTGGTTAGAGACAAATTGCAATGTGATTTCACCTGAAGCCTGGTTTCTTTGCTTAGTGGCTGTTATACAAATTTTCAGGAGCTTTCTCACTCCATTTCTCCAGTCTTCATAGCTGCTGTGTGATGGTGAGCTGCAGTCATGCTAATGCACCTTGTATTATGCTGCCAGTTTATTACCTCCCTGAGATGTAATGAACATTATCCAAATGCTGCCCAGCTTGGGGAGGAAACGGAATTCACAAATGCATGAGGTCTGCAAGGAAAAAGGAGCAAACAGCTCCCAGAGGTTTTTCATCAGTTGTTTAACTTTGTGGCCTTATAGCAGTAGTGGAGTGAGAAATTACTCCTTTTCTCCTGCACTCCATGGTGCAGTGACCTTGCTGGGTAATTACCTTCAGGTCGTTGTTGCAGCCACCTCGAGTACAATAAGGGAGAAAAGCAAACCTCGTGCATGTCAGATGCTGCCTAGGTGGCAGCTGTCACTGTACTGGGAGGCAAAGCATGAGCACTGGAATCGTGTTGGAACACCCTGTTGACACCATTAATGAAGCCTCATAAATAAACAGAACGAGATGGTGAGTTTGCTCCAGCCTTACCCAGGCAAACTCCCCTTTACTGTCACTATTTGTACTTTCTATTCTAAGGGCTTGTTGCTGTCCTTGGATATGAGGGTTCAGTTCTCCCAGCCTGCAGTCCCACCCTTATGCTCTGAGAAGCTTTGAAGGAAAAGGGAGGGCTGGAGGCACAATGGGACTTGTGCAAGGCACAGAGCAGAACTGGGGACTTCAGTGTAAGAATCTAGGGTGAGAGACTATGATGTGATTTCCAGTGATTTGAATTTGTTCTGGCAGTAATTAATTCCCCTGCTTAGCCCCCTCACTGCTGTTGTTTTCCAGGACTGGCCTGATGAATTGAAGGGTTTTGTAGCAGTTTTGCAGAGCTTGTTCCAAACAAAGTGGTGGTGAAGAAAAGCCTGTTGGAGAGGTGTTGCTGGACCAACAATGATTTAATTTTGTTTGACTTTTATACAAGGAAAAGGCCTTGCTGTAAGGCCCTGGGCATCTTTGTAGGATTGAAATATAAATCCATAAAAACAATATAAAGCAGTCAATCTATCAAGTAATGTGTGTTAACTAAACCAACTGCTCCGCAGCCTTTCAGTGACACAAAATTAATAATAAGAAAATACACTGTCATGTATGAGTTGCTCTTCATTGTGAGTCTAACTACATTAACACATTTACAACCTCAGAATGAATTGTGTATCTCTTGGCTGTGTGGGTTCCTAATTGAGATTTGAACTCCTAGATACTATTAGCATGCAAATGAGAAATAGTGGGAATAATAATAAAAATGTTCTTAACCTACTGAACTACTGTAACCAGAGAGGGATGATCGTGCAAGTGGAATGGCAGATTAGCTTCTGGAGATGAAGATTAATAAGGAACAGAAAAAAATACTTGGCCAGCCTGGGTGCTTGTGGATATGTTACAGCCCTGTGAACACGTCTTGTTGCTGTACTACACTGATACTCCGTGCAAATGCCCCAGCACTGAAACTGGTGAAGAAATTACTTTGAATTGTGAGACTGATTAACCCTAACTGTGCTGTTGGAAAGGTTTCACTTCAATGCTGCTGGTGGTGAGTTGGGGTTCTGAGGACAGTTCTATGATGATATTTACAGATGTGATGAGAAGAGACAGCTACTGCAGCTAATCACTTGTTTCACAATGCACCAAAGCCTCCAGTACATCAGGGATGAATTGGACTCCTTTGATAGTCATGAATTATTGGTGAAATCGTTTATAGGATCATGGTTTATCTAACATTGAACTGAAGGTCAGGCCTTCTGTTTTCTCCACTGGTGTGCTGAGTGGAGAATTGGCTTTCTGAAACCTTCCCTGAAGTGCCAGATTCTTCCAAACCTCCTGGCTCCTCATCCCCATGAGAAATGGAGGGCAATATAAAGGGTGCTTCATGTCGCATATTCAAGGGATAACAACTATTAAGAGCTTTTTATGTTTATCTGTTGCTTTCAAATGGGGCTGCCAGACTAAGCTGGCTCCAGCCAGGATTTTCCCATCAACCTTACATCATTACCTTGGGTTTCTAAAGGCATCATGTCCATTCTATCACTCCCGATGGTCCACTTTAGCCAGGGAAGAGCATTATCATTCTTACTTTATTACTGACGACAGCATGAGATTTTTCAGCTACCTGAAAACAGTGTTTGGCTGATCACTTTGTAAGTTATTGGGTTATTGTGAATTATGGAGTTCTTTCCTTCTACTCCCTGCAGATGAAAATGCATTTTCTTGCAGCTAAACTCAGTGTAAAATCAGGTTCTGTCTCCATCTAAAGTGTGTGATGCGATCTAAGGGTGGACTGACATAGGGGAGGTTTAATGAGAACAACAGCCATGAATGCTAGGCTTGGGGTCTGATGCTTTTCTCTTTGTGGCCTGAAGAGAACAGTCAAAACCTGCCAGTGAATTCAATGAGCCTGGTTATAGATGCTTTTATAGACAATTTTAATTCCTGGAGTCATTTGTGGAATATGAGTTTGGTGCCATCAATACCAGCCCTTCTAATGGAGTGTCAGCCCCAGGTGACAGCCCCATAGAGAGCCTCTACTCCATGCAAGTTCTTGGCCATAATCCTCTCTTTTAGGGCTGGGGTACATTATTTGCAAGGGTATAACCCCTCTCTGCAGTGCATAGGGTTCTTAATGCCAATGTACTGTGAATTTCTCATACCTGTACAACAATCTTTGGCTTTGTATTCATATAGTCCGTATTTAATATTGGGTATGGCAAATAAGAAACTTGCTCTCTCCTGTTCCTCTTATTTGTTGCTGCACTTTGATTAAGGTGGTTTTTTTAAAATAAATAAACTTAAATTGCATTTTATTTTCTTACCAGCTGCTAACCTTCAGAGACAGATTGGGAGATCAATTATCACAGCAGAGAATGAATCTAATTTTTCAATATAATTTACGGTAATCCCATATTCTCTGCCCAAGGAGCAAATAGTGCTGGCTTTGGTCCAAAAGTGAGCTTAGAAAGAACAACAGAAGAGGTCTCACAAAATCAGCATCACCACTAATACAGCAGCAAGGACTTCTGGTCTTCCAGTGGTCATAACACTGTGCCAAGGGCATGGAGTGCAGTACTTGTGTGTTCTCAGGAGAAACTGCTGTGGCAAATTCTACAGTGACTTTGTGGAGGGAGATCCAAACATTCAGAATTCAGCTGTGGTTATTTTTTTTCATAGATGAAATGCCCAATTCCTACTCAGTGCAACAGCAACTTCACTGGGCTCTGGGCTATAGCCCAAACATCAGATTCATCCCCATGTCTGTCACCACTTCTGTCTTTTAAACATCCAAAAAAGGGAGACAGGGGGCACATCTTGTGTCTCTACTACCCCTGGGCCAGACTGCTATAGGGGATGCTCATCTTCAGCATGGGGCCCATGTTCCAGAACATGGGAATTACATGAAGGGGGTTGTCTAAGAGGCAGGATGGCAAACCTGGTTGATGATCGGGTTTCAGGATGCCAAATCTTTCCTGGGTACCACTTCAGTTATTGGTTCCTATGGAGCTTGCTTAGCACTTGTGTGGAGTTGCACCTAAATCAATAGAGCTCAGTACCATGTGGACATCTCCCGTGTTTGTGGTTTCGGAACAGATCTCCATCTGCACATTTTAGCCAGATTCAAGCAAGCCTCTCCCATGTCATGTGGTCATTTGTAATCATGATCAGTTTATCGACCAGCACTTAGTGGAAGGAGTTGAGGCAAGCAGTTTCATGTGGATCGTGCTCATCTTTCTTCTCTGCTCCCGTTTTAGCCCATTCTGGCATTGGGGAGAGCTGGAAATCCATAGAAAAAGCTTAATATACCTGCTCAAATTCTATTTTACTAGTAGGGCTTCTTGGGTTGCAGTCAGGACAGTGCCATTTGGCAGGGGAGGCCAATGCCGTGAGCAGTTTCTGGGCACTGGTGTCATTTATTGAGAAGCATGTTGTTCAGTGTGCACTTCAAATGTGTTTGAATAATTAAAATAAATGGCATGCCTAACTTAGACAGCGGAGAGGAAAAACCAAGAGAGGCTGCAACACTTTTTCTTTTCATTTAAAAACTCAGTAACTAAATCTCACTTCAGATCTACCAGGAATACAAATAGCACAATTAATTGGCAGTAATTTAGAAGCCTCCATTTCAAAAGCCCCAGGACATACAGATTGGAGACAACTAATCTCTTAATGTCAACAATGGTTCTGTACATGGCCTAAGATGCAAACAAGTGGGGAAAGGATTTTACTTACTTTTCCCATGTTATTTATGGCTCATCTTCACACTGACAGCACATTTGTGTTGCATTAAAAATTCCTCCTCAAAGCTGATTGGGTTGATTTCTCCCCTTTCCATTCATGCACAAAACAAGGAGTGATTGTGTTTTTTCAGTGCAAAGTGGACCCCGAATGTAATAACTACTTAAGCTGTAGCACAAACACTTGAAGCTCTCAGAACACAATAGCATGGGGTCACTTGCCAGGTCACAGATTTTTCTTCCTTGTTCACTGAATAACTGCAATTTCTGTCTCTTTCCTGCATTTCTACAACCACGCTTGTCCTTTGCAGTGCCTATGATTTTCCATATTAGAATTGATACCTCTCCTCTCCAAATGACAAGTTCAAATAAAGACAACACCACACCCTGCATTTTTGTGCAATTTTGGGGATGTGCTGCTTTGGTTCTGTGATAGATGGAAGGATCAATACCTCTTGACTCCCCAGTACTCTTTCTGCAGAGGTAAAAGTGCTTCTGGACGTGCATGGATTGCACAATTGAACACCTAAGAGGAGATACAGAACAACATTTCAGTAGCCAAAACTTCAGCAGTAGATGTGGTGGTTGGGGTGTTACCAAATCTGTGTCTGTATGTGAAATACTCCCACAAAATGGGTACAAGGCTCTGGGTGACTTTGGGCATGACACTTGTGAGCAAAATGGAGCAACGCTGCCCTTTTTGTCTATTTAGTTTGCAAGCTGGTTGGGACAGGGATTTGCCTGTTCAGTGCATGTCCTGGGATTGTGCAGTTTCTTGTGGACTTGCTCTATGGTAATGGTGGGAGCTGCTTGGCCAAAATGCCTGTGAGATGCTATTGCTTTGATGTTTGGAGTGGGAGCTTGGTTTATGCAAGATACTGACCTGGAGCCTATGAGAGTCAGCACAGTTCATGTTCTTTCTTTGTGTTAGCAAAAGCAGGATCTGCTGGTGGTGCTGGGTTGTGTTTGGGGATCTGCAGAGACTCCACCACATTCTGTGACATTTGCAAAAGACTCGATTGTTTGCACCTCTGAGCATTTAAGCCTATAAATATTTATTAACCTGGATCACAGCTACGGCAGAAGTGACCTTCCCTGTGGCTGAGTGGGGAAGAGAGGAACCCCTTCTGTGAAATAGCTGTAGAGGCACAGGATTCACAGCCTCCAATGCTTTAGCAGTGTGTAATGTACCGTGGGGCAGAGGAGAGCCAGAGGGAACAGCAAGGGCCAGAGCATGGGAGATGAGGGGCTGCGAGAGCAGGAATAGCTCTGAGCTCAGATGGCAGCACAGCCGGGCTGAAACTTGCAGATCTCTGCCACTTCAGGGCTGTGTGGGCTTTGAATTGCTTTCCAGTGCCTCTTCATTAAGGTTGATTGTCTGCAGCCTTGAGAGAGCAGGGCAAACTCTACTCACTCCACCTCTGCAAGAATTGTGTTAGTTAGCTGCTGGTACTAATGGAGTTTTCTTTAGTTTCAGCTATGTAGTTCTAACACTGAAAGTCCTTATTTTAAACCTCCTGGATGGCTGCAAGGGATTATTTCCTTTGCCTGAAGTAAGCAATTATTGACAGTAAAATGAAAGGTTGGCAGGTTTTCTGCTGGTGCTGGGACATGTGGGCTATCAAGACAGAGGTGGTCCAGGTGCTGTGTAAAGCACTTGCACTGGAAACTATTGATTATTTAATGATCTGATAAATAACAGACTACAGAATAATAGCACGTTTGGCTGCTTTGACCTGAGCTGGCCACTCTTTCTCAAAGCAGGCACAGGACTCCATCCATGGGCTGCATGAATAGGTGATGCAAAGGTGATGGAGAGCCCAAGCCCTATGTGCTTTAGTATTTTGAGGGCTGCTGGAGCCCAGGGAGCTGCTGTAAGAACCACTGTGACTGGATGTATGCTGGAAGGAGTCCTTGGTGCTGTTAATTACGATGTCTGTAGGCTCTTTCTCAGTTCTTTGCCTATGCAGACAGTAATCCTGTGGGCAACAACAGAAAAAGCCTTTTATTTTCTCTTCTACATGTCGTGCTGCAATAAAAATTTTTAATAAGTGAGAGGAGAAGGAATTGAGTTTGTTGCCAGGAACGGGTGCTCATCATTGAGGTGGCTTCTATTTTGTGTTGGTCTTGGCTTTATTAATTTATTTTTGTTTTGCTGCTAGTGGGGGATACAATTCAAATGAACTGTGGAATGCATAAGGGTAGCTTGGTAAAGATTATTTAGCTGGAATAGGACCTAAATTCCTAGCCAGGGGCATGATGAGAACCCCTATACTTCCAAAACTGAAGCAGAATTTGAACTGCCTCCCTGCCACAGTTCTTGCCATTCTCTGTCATTTGTAACATCAGCTGATAAAATCAAAAAGACAAGTCTGTATTTCTTGCTCATACAGCAACAAAATGTGTAAGACATTTGGAATCCATAAGATTTCCAGACCAAGAAGTTTTCATAGGGAGTAGCTACAGTTTCTGAAATTAGCCTGCCTTGAGGGTGAACTCATATCAGAACACCTTTTTTTTTTCTCCTAATTTTAGCACATGCATCTTGAGAAATGAAGCCACAGAGTCTGTAGGAGTCTGAGATTTTGGGACCAGAATGAACTACAAGATCATCTCATCTGACAGCGTGATGCAGCAAGCAGCAGTTACTGTGTCAGGATGGTGTCTTGTGCCCCATCCAGCAAATCCTTCCCTGTCCCAGGCAGTGATTTAGAGACCCCAGGTGAGGGCAAGTCAGCTGTGTTTCTAGCCAAGTTGTTTCCAGTAGTTAATCAATCCTCACTCTTTCCCGAAGCCTTTGGGATGCAGTTATCCATTGGGAACAAACAAGCTCCTTTTACTGTGTAATGGACAGGTAGAAAAGTGACAGGAAGTCCAGAGGAAAGACTTCATTATTTGAAGCAATGGCCATATGATGAGTTCAGATGCAGCTCCTGGTGCAGAATGACAGTCTATGGTGAATCTTCTCTTTTGTCCTATTTGAAGAAAAAAACACCCTTGGAACATTCTGTTGTTCCCATATGAAAACAATGCGTTTGAGTATGACAAATCACATCCCACTCAGCCCAGCCGAAGCCTTGGTACTCATTAGCTTTCTGCTTGTTTCACTCTTTCTGATGCACCTGGCTTCCACCTCCACTCCTGCTAACATGCTCTGTTTTCCCTTGTTGAGCCACATTTTTTTGGAGCCATCAAAGACAGGCATGGCTGTGTTTAAAGAGCACAAACTTTTAATTTGATGGCATTATGATCAGCTCAAGACAGGTTCCTTTTGTTCACATTTCCTTTGCTTAGACACTTGCCCAGAAAAAATGAAATGTAAAGATAGCTGTCCTTGTTTAAGCAATTATATTTAACGAGGCTCAGAGGGAAGTGTTCTAGGAAATACAAGAGGGTGAGAATTGAAGGACTTCTGTCCCTCTTGTCCTGGCTTTGTTACTGATTTGTCACTTGGCTCTGACTCTGTGGCAGAACAAGGAATTCGTCACTGCTCTGTAGGTGTGTGTGTGCTTACACTCTGTGTTTGAGCCCATCCAGCCCAGGGGAGAACTCAGATCACTTGATCTCTTCTTTGTGCCTCTCCCAGCATCTGCACACAACCCAGAGCACTGAAACAGGGCATTTATTAAGCTGCAGAGACAAACTCTTAATTTTAACAGGCCTGATGTAATCAGATGAAACGAGTGGCAGTGCCAGGTCTGAATGCTTTGGTTCTCCAGCTACTGAAGCAGGGTAACTTTATTTCTTTTCATCCTGTTTGCATCTCTATTATTAAGACTACAGTGTCCTGAGGACAAGGGATTTGTTGCTTGAAGCCTCTACAGGGCACAAGGGGGACCCAATCTCTGCAGCCTCCAGTTGCTGCTGTAATACACACGACTGGGAAGGGGTCTTGAGCCATGTGAGAGCAAGCACTGGGACACAGAGGTAAGGCAGAGTTGGATCTTGACAGGGGTTTTGAGGGCTTCTTGGATAAATAATTCCCTGTGAAATAAGGAATGAGGCCATGTGCTTTCATTTATGGCCCTGAGACTTCTCAGCAGTGCTCCAGATCAAGTCCTCAGTTACTTCAAAAGTTTCCCTAGCACTTAACACTCTACAAAACTGTACATGTGTTCCTTTAGATCACACGAAGGAAGTGACTGCTGTTACTTGTGAAACAAAAAAACCCATTGCTGTTTCCACAGTTTAACAGCTCGACTAAAACAACAGCAGTGCCTGGATCAACAACAGGCACGTGGAACCAGCACAGCCACTTCAGCTGGTCAGGCTGATCAATTGAAATTGATTCTTCCAGAATGATGGCAAATAAACCCCACATTTTCCTAAGCTCTCTGCACAAAGCTTATTGTAGTGTCATATAAAATATTTATGTCAAATTCATCTGGAAGCTGTGACTTACGTTATCCATAAATGAGTTCAACAAAACCTTTTCAAAAAAGCTTTTCACTTTTGAGCAGGGAAATGCTTTGCTATTGTCAGTGTTCTGGGGCTTGAATACACCCCCCCCTCCTTCCTTATTTTATCTGT
Source organism: Aegotheles bennettii (assembly GCA_013398125.1). Taxonomy (NCBI): domain Eukaryota; kingdom Metazoa; phylum Chordata; class Aves; order Caprimulgiformes; family Aegothelidae; genus Aegotheles; species Aegotheles bennettii. The sequence continues at coordinate 187,371 of VZRW01008669.1, read as the reverse complement.
ACAGAACAATTTGCATTTCAGGCAGTAATGTTTAAATCTTTAATTTCTTGTCTGTTTGTGAAGTCTGTTTTGTTTTGGTTCTTCAGCCTGCTAAATGTCTTTTTTTCTCTTTTTTTAAAAGAGAGGAAAACTAATGTTCCATTTAAGGGCTGGAGTTGGGGAATCAGCTTTGAATTTCCAGTTCCTCTGCTGTGGACTCCCTGGGTTTCCTTGGGCAGGTCTAACACCAAAAAACACCTTATGGTAGGAGGATGCTGCTGCAGTGATAAACATACTACTTTCATTATTTTAATAATTAAAAATGCACTTTAAAAATCCTTCACATGCTATAGAAAGGTCTATTGCATTTATTCTCGCCTCTCGCAGATCCTTAAGGTTTTATGGGCACTTTAAAGCAGAAATAAAGATCCTTTTTATATTCAAAAAACAGATGTCTTTCAAACTGCCATCCTATTCCACACAACTGTAGCTATTTTCTCTTTTAAGACGTTGCATCTGGACCACAGTTCTTTGCCTTTCCTCTCCTAGAGATGTGGGGCAGCCAGAGTCTGAAAGTGGTAGCTTGGACAGCCTGTCCCCCTGCCCTAAATGTTCAGATTTGATGGCTCCATCTTTGAGTCACTCGTGGTGTTTGCTGCCTTCCCATACTTGCTGATTTATACAAAGCATCCATGGGAATTTCTTGTGGAGATGGACTTGGAGATTGAAGCAGAAGTCTTCAGAGAGGTCTGCCCTCATCTTCCTCCTTGTGCTCAGAATAAAATACACCTAGCTGATGTGATGTGGTCTAGCTCAGAAGCAGGTTAAATTTTAATATACTTATGTACTTCTAATATGGCTGTGGGAAGTATCCCTTTGCTTCCATTTTCCATCTGTAAAACGAGGGCAATATTGCTCTATTGCCAAATGGCAGCTCCTAATGAAGCTCTCAGGTCCTGCAGAGTATCCAGATCAGTGTGGTTTTGTTTCTGAAATTATCCTGGCACTGCAGGGAGAGGAGGTAACTAAGGGTATTGAAGTGGCAGACATTACACAGCTTTGCCTTTGCTTGGTCTGACTGCAGGATATCAAAGGGTAAGGAAATGCAATGAATTGAAAGGGATGGTCTGTTCTGCAGAGTCATTATAGCAGAATAATGTATATGCACTTATTTATTTTTTAGATTCACCCAAGAAGTCTCCCAGAGAAATAGAACTGATGCATCTGGGCTGTTTGGAATATATTTTTGTTTTCATTATTACTTTTTGGCAGAAAGTGTCTTCTAAAGGAAATAAATACAGGAAGATATTAGATGGCAAGAATTGGTGATTTCCAGGATCTGCTTTCCTCCCACGTTTTTTATTTGTGTGCTATCTTGTTTTGTAAGGCTTGTTTCATTTATAATGAGGTTTCTTTACATTTGATTGACAGCTGAGGACAGTTTGCAACAAATCCACTGCAGTGTAAAGGCCCTGTGATGAATGGTTTGGGAAAACACAGGGAAAGAAAAACAGCAATTTCACTAATGGGGTTGGTTTGTTGGCAAAAGTAATTTTGGGGTTTTTTTATTACATTCCATCTATGAGGAGCAGGTTTGGTGTGTGGGGGTTCCAGTGGTGCAGACAAAGCTCTTCTGACCTTCAGCTTCTTCATCCCACCTGCCAGCCCAGTTCTCTTTCCATGCACATTGAGCTGATGTTTTGCAAGCACAGAGCATGTATTTATGGGGCTCCCTGTTAAACCGATTCTGCCATTTGACTTCCAAAGTGTAACAGAAAAATCCCCTCAGCAGTACGGTGGTGATGGGAGCACAGGCAAGATGGCAAAGAATTGCTAGAGGAATCTGATGTAAATCAAAGCAGGTAGTTAAAATGGAGGAGAAATGAAAAGGCTCCTTTATTACTAGAAACTCAGTTTTCAGCACCGAATTGGGAATAAGGAACACAATGTGCTCTACCATAGTCTCAAGAAAAGAAAGAGGATGAAATCCCTCCTGAGCAAAATGATGAGGTTAATAAGGATAGCTGTGCCTCCCCAATTAGGGAACATGGGAGGGCAGCACATTACTGGCTTGGCAGAAGACACGATGATGTCCAGCTGTGGGACTGGTAGGTTTGAAAGTTATAATAAGCAAGCAGACTAAAATGTGTCTGTGTACAGTAAATAAAATACATGCCAATGCATGGAGGGGGATTTGCAGGCAAAATGTTCTATGCAAAATTACATGCTCAAGAAATCCACTGCCTAAAAAGGGACACAACTCTGTAATCTACAGCTGTGCTTCGAGAAACTTTGGATGTTCGTCTCAGCACCTCTGGGTGGGGGGGAATATTTACCAAGGTGGTTTGATAGGCAGTGTTTTTTGGTAAAATAACACTTATTTTGTTCTAAAACAAAGCAAGCCATGAGATCTGGGCTATAGCTGCAGTGTGAGGCAGCAGTGAGCCAACCTTTGCCATCTCAATGCTGGAGAGCATCACGGTCCCCCACCAAGCTGTAGAAGTGATCAGACCTTGATTCATGGTGCACTTTAATGGTGATGGACCTATTAAAAAATACCACTTTGGCTTCCTCAAAACACAATTGATGTGTATATCCTTTGAGCATAAGTAGCTTTGTACCTCAGTTCACTGCTGCAATCTCTATGCTAGATGCCTGGAAGAAAACGGCAATATAGCCAAAAGCTGCAATCACTATCTGCAGATATTTCCTCCTCTTTCTTGCACTTGTGATATCAGATTACTTTATTGGAGCCACTGGTTGAATCATAATTTATTACAGCCTATCAGTCAGATTCCATCATGTGCAATCCCTGTTACTGATAATGTGCCTTTCATTCAGCAAATGCTGTGAAAGAAAAGAGGGAGAAAATAGAAAGGAGGGAGAATTGCTTTTGGGGAGGGGAGGGTATAATCAAGAAGTTTATCCAAAACTTGACGGAAATAACAGAATACTTTGCAATCTGCAGGAACTGTTCAGATATTTGAGGGAGGAGGGGAATAAAGACCAAAAAAATCCATCTTCAAAAGATAGAAGATAAAATTATTTAATCTCCTTAGATTGCTTTCATAAATATTGTTGCCTCTACAATTGAGCAGCTGTTAAAATTAATGTGATGTTGCCCAGTGCATACTGGTGACAGCTTAGTAAATGAGCTTTCCTGGTGTGAGCTGCACCTTTAAAAACAGCTTGTAACCCTAGTTGCTTTAGATAGTTGGTTGAAGATATTCACAGTATGTCACTTTCCTGAGATTTCTCTTCCTTGACCTGTTTAGTGTTTGATTTCTTCGATGAAACATTGACTCCTCTTTCATTAGTAATGAATGTGCTGAAAATCTGGAGAAGACAAACTGTTCATTTCTTGGAGATCACACCACATTGCCTCCTACTCCAGCTGGTCACAGTGGCAGAGCTTAGGGGACAGGACAGTTTTATGTCAGAATTTAAGATGGAGCAAGTGCCTGGGTTCTGGGAGACTTTTTGACACTTTCTTCAAAAAAGCACAGGAAGAGTGAATATTTTTCTTTCAGCTTTACAGTAAAAACTAGAATTTTGCTGCTTGGAGTATTTTTAGCTGTCAGTGTTGCAGGGAATAACATGGTCTGATCTCAAGATATTTGGCAGGTATCTTTATTACCTCTGAAAAAATCTGGGTAGGATATGGTCTTTGTTATGCTGGTATGAATCCAGGAGATGCAGATCAAGGTTTGTCTTTGCAATGAGACACTTTCTTGCAGTGCAAGAAATGCAAATGCAATCATCCAGCTTTACCCCTCCCCTCCAAAACAAACAGTAATCAAAGTGGCTCTTAGAGGCTGACATACAACAACAACAAAAAAAATAAATGAACCTGACCAAGGTAGTGACTAATCCAAATCATATTGCAAAATAACCCCAGCCCTCAACCTTCCTTCATCCCCAAAACCAATCAAAACTGCATCCCCACCACTACAGCCAGCAAAAAGTTACATAATGGGATAATTTCACTTTGATTTGAGCTTTGAATTTTTTTGTACCTTGGGTGAGAGTCTCATAAATGTTGTTTTTAAAAATGGTCTTTTCTGTGTTCATAGTGATGTAATATATAGAACTTTTAAAGCAGTTGTAAGGAAAAAGAGTCATTATTTTTGAGAAATTATGTGCTGTGGTCGGAGTAAGGAGTAGCTCAATCTGTCCTTCCTCTCTTAGGACTTAAATACAAAAGAAAAACAGGAGTTTGAGCTTTTGAGCATTGAATCAGTGACAGACAGTACCCATACATTTTTAAGTGACATTAAGGTCACTGAACATTCTTAAAGAAAGGGTCATACTGATGTGGCAATTATTGATTTTTAATTTTTTCCCTAACCCAGAGGCACTCTCTTCCTTTGTGTGTGTTTGTACATATCTTATTCTAGTTTTCTCTTGTCATTCAACCTATTGCCATTTTCAGGTGATTAATAGATAGTTGTAGAACAACCAAGGCTGTAGGGAAGGCTTCATGGTGCAGCCCTGTAAATGAACCCCTGGTGCCCTGGGATGCCCCTTCTGAAGCTGCAGCCTGACCCACAACACTTGGAATGTGGCTCAAGGGCTCCTCAGTAGAGGTGTGCATGTCTGTCAAGATGGCTAATCCCAGGAAGAGACTTGTGATTAGCAGTTCTTTGAGTCTTGGGGCTAGGCTTTAAGTGATATATATCATGAAACCATCATTGAAATTGGCTGGGACAGAAGGGTTTGGAGTAAGGGCTTCAAGCAGGATGTGAGAGGCTGGAATTACTCTGGGGGATGGAGAAAGCAAGGGCTGGGGCTGTGGAGGATCAGTGAGGAGATGCTCAGCACAATTGAGTATGTAAATGAGCTTTAGGCCGAGAGCTAGACTCATGCCTGGTGTTACTGAGCTGTCTATAGGCACACTGTTCACCATCAATGGTGAGCTGGATCCCAGCTGTACATACAGGTGTCAGGCAGAGGGTTGGCTGCTGAGGAGCAGGGGGTATGTGGGGGTCCAGGCAGCCCCACATGTGGGCATGACCTCTGCCTGCTTCAGCCAAGTGCTGCTTTTAGATAGGCTTCTCCTTTCCAAGTGCCAGTGTAGCACTTTATCCTTTCCTGCTGAGACACCCAGTGTCTCTATTAGCTTGATAATTACTCACCAAAGTTTCTGTTTTGATAGCAGTGATAACAGCTGTTAATCACATGCTGTGCTAGGATTATTCCTCCTATGCCAATCCCATGCATTATTCCGAGAACTTGACACACACCAACCCGGGAAGTACATTAATGCAACTGCAGCAAGTCATTAAGCTTTACTTATCGTGGGCGTTAAGTGTGTGAAGATGGAAGTTGAGTTCAAAGATATCTAATGGGGAACTGCAAAAGTCTCACAGGCAGCAAGTTCATTCTCTCGTTTTTCATCTGGGGACAGGATCACAGCTGGCAGAGAAATGGGATGAAAGTGGCTATAAAGAAGAGAGCAGTAAGCAGCAGAGGAGCAAAAAGATAATGCTGGGTTGTTGATAAATTCCTGAGACTGTGGGGAGTGCTGTTGTTGGGCCATGAGGAAAAGTGTTAACACCACATAGGTTGGATGGGGTTTTCTGAACTAGAGGACTAAAGGGATCTAATTGGTGACACAGCAAGTGAGCTGAAGCTGCAGAAACCAGGACTTGCTGGAACATCCTCTAAAAATAGCTCTGGTTTAAGTCTGTTTGCGTCAAGCAAAGTAACACCAGAGTAACTCTGCAGTCTGCCCATCTATTACCAAGTGGGAAAATAAAGGAAGATTACACAAACAGCTAGCTTATCTTCTTATAGGGAAGAAGAATAATTCATAGTAAGTCATCTTGTGTTGATATGTGAGGCATCTCTTTCAGTTTCACCAGCATAAGGTGGAGAACTGATTGCTGCCTAACTCTTGTGCCCAAGCATAAAACCAATTTAAAATACCCAACTGTCAGCTGAGTGATGGCATTGTGTGAGTATGTGATGGTCGGTCATGAAACAAGGAGTTTGAGGTGGTGTTTATTGTGCAGCACAATGTAGTGGAAGCAGGGCTTAAGGCTCTGAAGTTCAAATGATAAATGGAAAGGAAACTTGCAAAGGAGTCTTGCAAAAAAGATGTCAATGAAATATGAGGTATAGGGAAAAATATTTCTATTATCGCCTATTTAATACTGATGGTATTCCCTGTTGACAGTCCTTTTAGTGCCTGGCAGGCAGGGAAATACTCAGCAGGAAAATGTTAGCCAAAATGTAGCATAGGATCTAAAAAGGCTCCCATTGGGAGTGCAAAGCTGATATCACAGGTGGGATGTGTTCAGTAGACCTGCATGGGTCATGGACCTATTCCATAGATATCTATAATCTAAATACAGATCTCTAAAGTTCAGTTAGTTCTGGTTTTTGCTAATCTAAAACACTCAAGGACGTCTCATGCAGCCTGATGTGCTGTTCAGGTAGCTGGGATGTGGGATGGTGGTGATAAAATCGCTTGTAAGCATCCAGATTTTGTGGATGTCTTGAGATACAAAAGAAGATTTGAGTGTTTAAGCAATCAGGGAAAGGTGCTGCTGAGGAAAACAGGGACTTTCTTCTTTTTTTCTGAATCTCTGAAAGAATACCCTGAGTAGATCAGATCCAGCTCTGAAAAGACAACATGGACTGTCAGTTGAGCACTTAAATACAACTCATCAGCAAAGGGTTTTGCCCTTCAGTTTCCTGTGTCCATTGTCCTTCAAACATCAACAGCACAATGAACTCCCCAGTCCCACAGGGTGCCTTCCTCTGAAAACCAGGAGGGAAAAAAGCCAGGGGAAGAAGACCTTTGTCCAGTGCACAGTGGAGCAAGGCTTCATTCTCATTAGGTGGTCCTTGAACTGCCCCAGGGAGCAGTGGGATGTGTGAATGGAAGGTGATGGACTGTGCTGAAGGTTCCTGGCTGAACTTTCTCTTTTAAACGTCTGTCCAAAGCAAAATGCAGAGTTGGGGGGTCAGGGGAAGAGAGAAAATGCAGCTAAACAGCAAAATGACTGCTGCAGGGAAGGAAAAAGCTGCTTTTATTGAATGATGCTGGCACAAACAAAAACAATTTTCTTTCCCCTTTGACTTAATTTTTCTCTGCTTGTGTTTTGCATAATAAGGCTGTAGATTCATTACTGCTTCGGGCCAAACTATGGGGCAGTTTCTCCTTTTCCTTCTCTTGCTCTTGTCTATCAAGAGGGTTATTCAAGCCAATTCAGATGTGCCTGGTTATGACATGGTGGGCCCAGCCAACACATCTTGGCTACAGGCTTTGAATGTTGTTTGGCAGCATTTGTTATAGATAGCGTCTAGGGTTGAGTCTTTGGCTCTGCAACATACAAATACAGATTTGTTCACTACCCCTGGGTTAGAAAAAATCCTCTTTTAAGGCTACTCTCCAAACAGAAGGGATCATTTTGAGAAACCTCTCTTTGACTGTGCTTGTGCCTGCTTGCCTTGGATGAATGGAGATGCGTCCTGCTTTATTTCCCTTCATATGGCATGGATGGGATGAGGCAAGGACTGCTGTGACTACTTTGCATCTTGATGTGCAAGATTGTCAAGGCTCCTCCTGCGTTCCCCTTTATTTTTGTGTCACAGTCTTTTGCTGACCAGCAGTGATCACCTGTCTGACTCCTGCCTCTCAGGCTGTCTGCTCAGAGAAGCATGAAGATATTTATCTGTCTTTAATGTCCTTTGTCTCACCAGGAAGTTGTCTATAGCTAGATCTGAGGTTCTGACTTAAGGGGTAGCTGTGATTCTTAGTGAAAAGGGCTATCAAAGTGTTTCAGGAAGCTACAGCTGGAGATGGGAGATCTCCTATTTTACAGGGAAGATCATCTTTAAGTCTAACCAGAGGTGCCTCTTCCTCTGCCAGGGTGGGGAGGGGGCTGCTGAGAAACCAGGACTCAAATGGCTTGGCTTCTTCCTCTTCTGCTCTGCAGCAACAGCAATCTGGGAAAAGAGTAACCAGGTCAGGTGAAAACAGGCAGTGAGCCCACAGCTGTGGCCAGGCAGCTGAGAACCCTCAGGTTCTGGAAATGAACCCTGTGAAAGCTGATTGTGGGTCTGGGGTTGCAGTGTCCAGCCTGGTGTTCTGGGCAGCCTTGCTGAAGAAGTCAGACCCTTGTCCACCCAGAGAAGCCCTGTCTCACAGCTTCAAGGTAAAGAAATGACAGCTGTACAGTGACCTAGACCCAAAAGCAGGTGAGAGTCTCATTATCAGAGGCAACATGATTCAGTCCTGTTCTTTGTGTGCTGGCAATTCTGTCACTCCCAGCACAAGGGTGCCTCTTTTTATCCTGTACCCTTGCTGCCTAGCATCTGCAAAGCAATGGTTGTTTGCCAATATAAGAGCTGGAGATAAACAAATTTATGTAATTTCTCAATTGCCAGGAAATGTGAGTTTTGATACCTGCTGTCTGCCTTGTGTAATGGATTGGGGATAGGGAAGGTGCCTGCAGAAATGAGTGGCTTTCGTTCATTTCGGGACACGGCTGACATTGGAAACAAACTTGCCAGGCTGAAATCTGCAGTTAGGGGTAAATAACTGTGACTCTCTGATCTGGCCTGTAACACTGTTAATGTTTATTTACCATTATAACCTAAATGGTTACAACAAACTGCTTAATAATTGCTATGTGCGATGCCCTGAGCTATCTGGCTGGGACAGGCAGAAGCCACCATGCATTATTCACAAGTGTCCCCGAGGACCTATCTGGGAACCTACCACCCCAACACGTTCATTAACAAGGGATAATGGTTCTGAGCAGTGTTATTAGTGGCCTTTCTTCTTCCTTCTGCACCCCGTGGCTGAATTTCTAGTTAGACACCATGGACATGGAATTTCTGCTCAGCTGGTGCTGGGACCAGCTGTACCAGAGCCTTGTCCAGGTCTGTGTGTGACTGCCCCATGGCAAGTGGATGCTGCTAAGTGTGAATGGAGAACTTTAAAGAATTTTTTCCCAACTGGCTGTGCTGCACATGTCTCACAGTCCCAGTGCTTCAGTGGCTGGTGGTCATTAAAGACTGTTCTTAATTTCCTTTGCAATCAAAAGGAATATTATAGTAAGTTATTTGAGTTTGTGAGGCACAGGGAGAGCGAGGAGATGCTATCTAGATGCAAAATTATTTTATTAGTAAAAGCTCTTGTTTAAATTATGCCTCATCTTGGGGTAGTTTAAAATGCATAATAGTCCATAGAACAGTTGTGCAGACTCGATGTGCTATGATATCTTTATGTGCTGTTTGAAAAATCAAATGGAAAGGTTTACTTAAAACGCTTTCCATTTAACAGGCATACAGCTACGTCGGATACCAGATGATTTTGTTATGAATAATAGAAAAGAATAAGTGAAGAGTATGATGTGACTTCTCTGTTTCAAAGTTCCCCTATCTCAAAGCATTTATCATAGCTATTAAGTAGCTAGAATTAATGACTAAACATATTGGTAATGCAGTGATCATGTTAAGCACACATTTGGATGTTGTGGGTCTGACCTTGGGCTGATTCACCTGTGTTGCTCTGAAGTATCGAGTCTTAACTAAACTGTCTTAAGTTTAGTTAGTGCAAAGCTTGGTTCTCTAGTGCTGTGCTTGGCCAGGTTCATAATAATTAAGATCAATCACTCACTAGTTTAAGGCACATTAGCTCATGCCAGGTGAGCATCTTAGATCTTTGCTACCTGCTCTTGCTTGGATGGATCATGGCAGAGCCAGTCCAGCTCCACCAGTGGTTACAGAAACACAGAACACAAACACCATGCTTAGAATGGTGCTTCAAGCTATGGGAGGCTGGATAGAAACAAATGAAACTGCATTGCTGTCTCGGTGTAAGCTTTGTGTTGTTAATATTGGCATCAGCCTTGCAAACCTCCAGCACAGAGGCTGTGGAAAATCCCATGCCAAGGCAGTGCATGTTTTAACACGGGTGCAGCTTGCCTCAGCAGCTTTCTGGGCTGAGCTCTTCTGAACCTGAACTCCTGCACGTGGCAGTGCACGAGCAGCATGGACTGGTGCCTCTGGCTGTGAAGTTCCATCTCCTGTTGGTGTTGATTCCCCTAACAGCTGTCATGTGCTAGCTGCTCACCCCACTACACCTCTGTGCCTACACAAGTCCTCAGGTCTCTACAAGCTCCTGGAACATCTGCTCAGTGCTCCGTGGGCAAATGTTTGTGGTGAGTGCATGCATGTCTGCACACACATGTCCTTGCAAGGTGATCTGCAAAGAAAAATGTCAGGTGACATGGACAACTTTGAGAATCATCTGCTGAGGAGCCCTGAACAGTTTTGTTTTGGGGTGAAAATCCCCTGACTGCTCTCCTATCAACCCTGTAACCCATCCCAGTGCTGTGCTTCTGGAAACTAAGGCTTGCAACTGGAATGTCTGAGCACAGGGCTGATGTGATTGCAGAGATAAAATGCCACATTCATAAAGACACCGTGTGCTGGAGAACTGCTGAGTGGCCTGGGCCAGATGCTGATGTCAGCTCCTCCGGTGGATTTCCACTCCTGCCAATGGATTATTCTGGCTTCTGGCCAAAGAGTTTTGCCTTTGGTCGGATAAGACAAGTTGATTCTCTAGGATGGACCAGACCTTGCAGAACAGCAAGGGACTGCTGCAACCCGCTGTGTTCTCCACCAAGCAGGAGGACAGGATGGTGCTGTGGGTTCTGCAATCTGTCTGGGAGGCAAATCCATGGGGAGAAGGAGCTCTGTCCCACAGCAGAACTGACATGTTATTTTTGGATTAGTGGAGACACTCGTTACTTCCCCGAGGTTTCTTTTTTCTCAGACAGGATGTTGCATTAATGTGACTTCCCAAAATGATGAATACTTGTATTTGCATAAAGGTCTGTGCATGCAGCAATATGAATAAGCATTATCTTACAGCCTGTGCATCCCAGGAGGCTCAGGTTGCTCTGACCTTAGCTGTGTTCTCAGGACAGAATGTGACTTTCCTGCGAGATTTTGAGGTGTGCAGGAGATGAAGTGAGGTGCAGCAATTTAAGTCTAAATTAGTAGTGGTTGTTCTTGGTCATCAAGAGCTGGGTCACTCTGGCTGCACATCTAATGCCTCTGTGACTTATCAGTACTAATAAGGAGTGGAAGGGTTCTTCCCCAATGATGCAGTTCTTGCTATGTTGGAGAGGCAGTGATGCTACAGAACTGGGGATGTGTGAAAGAACAAATGCAATCTGGGGGAGCTGTGTGGAGCCTTACAATAAAACAGACATTGTCTTTCTTCCCTTTGTTTAGAATCACCTTGTAGCTGAGCTTGAAGTTTAAATAATAATTTTAAAGGGAGAAAACTGAAATCAAATACCATACAAAGCAAAGTGCTCCCAATTAACAGCCTGTGTGAGAACTTGAAAGGCATTGTGCTCTATGAGTGGCTGTTGATGAAGAGCTGCTACTTGTCATTTCTGCTTTGGAGGGATTCTTCAAAGCCAGAGCAGTCACCAGCTCCTGGGAAGGAAGGGTTGGATTCCTCTAAGGTCAGTACAAGAACTACCTGTTGACTCCCTGGGACTTCAGAGCAGACCTAGGGCACCTGATGTTCCACAGTGTACTGCTGTGATGTGTCCTGAAGGGTGAAGGGACCTTGTTTGGTCCCCAGGAATTGTCTGACCAGGCCTGTTGGGTTACTCAGGCACTGCCTTGTGGAGCTCTTGTCTTCCAGGCTTCTTTCATCAATTGCCATGGACCTGCAGGGTGTCCCTTCTCCAGGTGGGAAGTTCAGCAACAGCTGGGACAGTAGCAGATCTTGCTGCTAATGGGCTCCTGTCAGTTTTCCTGTCCTGCTGCCATTCTGGGTTGCCTGGAGAAGGCTGTGCCTTGCAGCAGCCCTGGAACGGGAGAAGGGATAAGGTGAAGATAGGAAGGAGCTGGGGAAGAGTTCCCAGATTGCTCTGGTCAGTGTAAATTCTTGTGTTGGCAGAATAAAACCATGCTTTGAGAGACACATTATCAGTTAACTTTGTGCATGGGTCAGACTTTGAGAATATCTACTTGTAGGGAGGTTTGAGAAGTGTTTCCCTGTCCACAGGCATGATCAAAGGTTGTGTAATGGCATCACAAGGCTGGGCAGGAAGAGGTCTGTACTTTCCAAACAAATTCATGCAAAGAGAACAAATAAACGATGCTCTATGATATTTGTGCAGCCAAAGATGGTATTTGTCCATCCAAAGTCAGTTGTTGCTTACTCAGAGGACAGCAAATGTGTATAAACTTGCTCTTTAAAGGTGAGTTTTTCCAGGTTCTTTGAAAATCTGGCCTGTATTTTCTGCCCAGACTGGCTTCTAAATCTCCGCTAGGCAACCATACACTCCAGTTCATCCCTTCTGAGCTCTGTTTTGGAGAGCTGAAGAAGTTTAATCTTACTTTTTAATGCATATTACTTGGTATGGTTTTCACAACAAAGCTGCTTGAAAATAGTAAATCTGAAAGGAAAATCCATTTTTAAATCATTAGAAGCATTAAAAATGACCTTTACCTGCTGCAAACGTAATCCGTTAATAACGTGCCTTGTACTGGACAGATAATGGGGATCTTCCTCTCAGGTATTAAGGGATTGTGTGAACTCAGAGCTGCTGATTTACTTTTTTAAAAATCACAGGTGGAACCATATAGGCACTAACACCTGTGCCAGGATACACTTCCATCTTGTGCCTATCCCAGATTTTAAGATTTGCACAAGTCTGTTGGAATAAGTCTGCTGACATCTTGGCATCTCTGAGCAAGGGATGATGATACAACACTTTTGGGTTATGATTATTTTCATCAGAATTGTCTGGGGCCCTGAAATATGGACTAGGATCTCTGTGTTCTTGAGATGTATTTAGGGTAGCTTAAATTCATGTTGCTAGCTTAATTTATCTTGCTCTCCTATCTTCTAAAGGAAGAAAATCCAGCAAGGAATGAAGTAGATAAGCATTTCTAGCTGTAACTCATGGTGCTTGCAGCATGCAAATCTTGGACAGCCTGCAGTCCTGCATTGACTTGAGAATTGTAATTAGGATTTCAGTGTTAAAACATGTATCTAGAACATGTATCTAGCATTGGGTATGCTTCAGGTGGGATCCTGGAGGTGCTGTGATGGGCTTTAACAGCACAGGCAGGATGGATTTCCCAGCTTTAAGTGAAAAAGGAGAAGGTGGGGGATGTTAATGTCATTCCCATCAATCTCAGCTTGCTCAAGTCACAATTGCAAATAGAAGTTAAATGTTGAGTATGTACCAAGCAGTGCAGACAAAACCTTGCACAATGCTGTTCTTATAGCTGAGGAGGCTTCATGGTGGCTGGGATGTGTCAGGGTGATTTATCACACATCTTCTGGAGAAAATAAACAATTCTGGTGGCAGAGCAGAGCGTTCCTCATTGAAAAGAGATCAGATTTGCCAGGACAGTAATGGACCTGGGAGATAGCCCTGGCGGGGTGGGAAGAGCCAGGCTGAGAGCTGCCAGGTGAAAGAGCAGCAAACACTGCCTCTGATGGAGAGCTTGTTACTGCAGCAAACTCGGGAGAAAACCGATGTGTTTGTTTTCCTCTGCTGTGGCTGCCTTCCCTCTCACACAAGTGACAAGAAAATAAAGACCAGCTCCTCTGCAACATAAACCTCCCTTGGAGGGAAGGCATAGGATGGGAGGGTTGCCCAAGCCTTGGCACTGACCCCTCATGCACAGTTTCTGCTTAGACAGACCTTTCATGGGTGCAGGCTGGACCAGACCCGTCTTCTGTGAGCCCCTGCAACTTCATGTGACTTTGCTCGGGGCAAATGGGGCCGTGTGGCCAAATGCCATTTGCCCATCATGTGTCTGCATAGACACATTCTGAATCCCTTGGAAACCCTCAGCTTTTCTATTGAGTAGGTGGCAATGTGGTTTGCTCCATCTCTGACACAACCTGAGTCCAGGCTTATGCTCTGAGCCATTGATCCAACACCTTGTGGCCTTCTGAGTATTTATTCAGGCAGAGCAGCTGCTGCTTGTTCTGGTTCCCAAACATTGGTGCCAGTGCTGTGCCACTGGGTACACATGAAACCCATGGTGCATTTATTGTCAGTAGGGATTTCCTGAGCAGCTTAAGTTCTTAAGTCTCATTAAAATCTAGCAGGAATTGGGCCTTGCCAATCTCATTTGTGTCTTTGAAAAAAACTTCGTGTTCTGTTTCAGGAGTTTTCACTCCTCCTCCTCCTCTGGAGGCTGCAGCACCTGGGACTCCATGTACTCCCTGCCTCTGCAGCTTCAGAGCTGCTCACAAGGTACAGCTGGGCTAATAAGAGATGCTTTAGCCCATTATCTAGGAAGTATGGTGCATGGGCTGAGTCAGTTAAGTGATTATCCCAGGGATGTATGGGGCAATAAATGTCTCCCTTGCTCATAACCCAGCAGCCAATGCAAAGAGATACTGCCGGGCTGCTCTGTTTCTGCTGGGCTCTACTGCATTTAGATTGCAATTAGGTTGTATATTAAAAAAAAAAGCTGTGCTGTAATTCACTGAAGGTGAAATTCACCCCTGTTCAGCAGTGCAGACCGAGACTTATTTCTGTATTTTCCCCCTATTTTTTTCATGGTCTTCCCAACATTGACATTCTCCTCGAGTCTACTTGGCCTCCATTGTCTCAAGGTAAGCACCTCAGAAACACCAGGCTTTGACTTCAGAGGCTGTGTTTTAGCCAGACCTTGTGTTTGAAGGCAACGGAGTTTTGTGTCATTATCTGTGCTGCTGGAAGCATCTGGAAGAGCTGCATGCCTTGTGTAGTTGCTGTGCAGTTAGAGGGGATGCCTGTACTGCATGGTACCTTTGTGTCCAAACACCCTGAACTGCAGTCTAGACCTGATAGGAAGTTGACAAGTTCCATGGACCTGAAGTGCTTGAGCTGAATTTAAACTGAGGTCTAGTGTGGGCTAGTCCCTAGATTTAAAGTTCGCCCCATTCAGAGAGTACCCTTTAAAATGCAGGTCATCCTGCCTCCAACAGTGACCTCTCCTCTTTTAACTACTGAATTTTGAGCATTGACACCAGAGTCACGTTTACAAGACTTTCTTCAAAGGCCTGATGATGAAAAGCTGAATTTTTTCCCTGTTCTTTTGAAGGTTGGGTTTCTCATAAAATAATGTTACACCAGGAACTCGAAGCAAAAAATTAATGTGTGTCATCAGACTTGGCATAGCCGGTTAGATTTGGAAAATACCTTATTTGATTTTTATCTATAGCAGTGATCACACTGCTGTGTCCTTAGGATCATGCACATCTGAGAGCTTTGCTTTACTTGGCTGTGTGAGCAATGTGTGTCTGCAGGTTAGGGTAAGAGGCAAAAAAAAATAACCCAACCAAAACCAACCCTCTTGCAGTCTTTTAAACATCTTTTTTTTAATGAGTACTGTCCCAAGTGGACAGTGCAAGTATGTGCCAAGCTTGGGCCCAGTGCAACCAGTTGTGTTAAGCAACCCTGGGTGCTGCCCTTCTGCATGGCTGCAGGTGGGCTGCTCTTGCCTTGGCATGTCAGTCCCCTCATCAGACCTGCCAAGCTCCCAGGTGGATTCTTCCCCTGAAATCAAAAGGGAGATTTTAATTAATATCTGATCATTTGGAATTCATAACTTTGAAATGGTTGAACAGTGAGGCTGTGAAACCCTGGAGCCATTAATGAGGCTGCTGTAGAGCAGCAACTGATGAGTGCTGATGAGGAGCTCTGATGTCTCTTCTTGTAGCTCATCTGAGGATCATCATCAGTAGCCCCAGTGCAGCCCAGTCAGACACACTGCTTATGTGCTTGCAAACATAATTGACTTAGGAAGCCTAGTCCCCTCATCCATGAGGTGGGTACTCATTAAAGAAAGGGAAGAAAAGGCCATGAGAAAGCTTATTGTCATCTGTGAGTAGCCAATTCCTTCCACAATTCACATGCCTGGTGACTGCCCTGGGTGTTTTGGCCTGAATGCTGTTTGTTAACATCTCCTCCAGCTCCTCACACTGCTGGCTGTCTTCCTGGATTTGCCTGGGAGAGCACCAGTGAGAGGAGAAAGGTCTCAAAGGTGGGATGTGAAAGAAAAATGGAATAAACGAAGGAGAAAGGAGGAGGTGTTGCTTTTCTGCTCAAGGAAGAACTGAAGTGGTAAAGGAGGGAGCTTGAGCAAAAGAAAAGCATTGTAAGAGAGTGAAAAGGAAGGGGAAGATGTGGAGCAGGAAAGATCAAGGGAATGAGGGGGTGTGAGAGAGAGAAAGATGGAAGAAAGTGGAGGTTTTTCATGGTTGGTTCTGTGCTGCTTCTGAGGCTCAGCTGGAAGCAAAAGCTCTCTTCTGGATGTCTTCTCTTAATTCACTGGCACTGCCTTCCCTGCACAAGGATGGGAGGTTGGCCTTTAATACGGAGAATGTGGGCTCTTCTCCACTGAGGTCAGTGGAACTTCTTCCCAGTGCAAAGCAGCGAATGAGCAGGGCTAATTTTCCTCCTCAGTCATTGTACTTCCCTAGTACAACAACGTGGATTGAGTTTCTTACTGGGGAAGGAGTGAAGATGAACAAAAATGAATTAAGGCCTCTTTAATCCTGAAGAAGAGGGGCTGTGTCATGGTCTAATGCAGTTTAACTAATCTACTTTAAAATTAATTTGGTTTAATTTTCCTTAGGGCCCCCATGTGGATATACCCTTAAATACCTAGAACGAATAACAGGTAACTCAGTTGTAAATCACCAGAAGTAATTGTGTACCTACTTGCCTATAGTAAATCAGCAGTAACTCCAGTGGGGCTGGTTCTCTTTGTGTATACCTGGGATAAATGAAGACTAACTTGCTGTAAGTCAATAAAGCTAATTTTCTTTCTACTTTCCTGGGATGAAACAAGAGCAAGTCCAGGGGTAAGGAGCTCAGTTGAGGGAAATTCAAACTTAGAAGGTACATATTTTGGTTTCTGAGGATAATTAACCACTAGAACAACTGACCAGGGACTGTAATGGATTCTGTGCAATTGCAGGCTTTTTCTATTAAGTTCAGATAATTTTCTAACAGACTGCTCTTGCTCTAGCAGGCATTGGTGTGGGGGAAGGTCTCTGGTCTGTGACAGGCAGAGTATCGTGCTAAATGAGCATATTTACTACTTGTACCTCTTGGTGTATTAACCCTGGAAGACTGACCCTGGGAAGGTCAGAAGCATTTTGAAAGTTCCAGACAAGGTTCATTGTGGTGGCTGAGGAGGAGACTGAACTGGCTGTGAAAGGCTGAGATGTGGTTATCACATCTCTCTCTTGGTTGGTTTCTGTGATTGCTGCAGCCATGGTCTTGCACAGAGAGGAAAATCAGTGCAGCAAAAGGAATGAATTCCTGCCCAGCACTCCTGGAGGAAACACCTCATTTCTGTCTAGTAAGGATTTGTCTTGCCTAGAAAATTGGTTTAAAATCACATGTTCATCCTTCCACTCACTCCTTGATGTGTCTGCAGGGTTCTGTTGTCCTCTCACCTTGGGTCTCACAGCTCCTGTGCAGGAATAGTTTCCAGCCCCAAAATTACTGTTTTCTTTAATAACTTGGTTCAGGCTTGTATTAGTTGCCTGGATTTATGGCTATGACTCAGAACTGAGCTCCAAACTCTCTAGGGATTTGTTATTTGTGTGGATAAATCCAGCATTGCTCTCATTTGCAAGACTACAATGGCAGCTGCCATCCAGCCCTTCAGGGGAGTGTTCTGATTATGGCACGGTGATGGGAAGGCCCAAAGTTAAATTGAAAAGTGAAAGAGCCAGTTACTTTATTGTCAAGTACTATTGATCAGAGCTTGGCTGGCCTCTGCCTTGCACTATGCTCATCAAGTGGCTTTAAAGTTGTTAAAGAGGAATAAAGAGGAACAAAGAAGGAGCTGGGAAGGGTTTTTCTGCTAGGGATCTTTCATGATGAGTCATGGGGGAAGATGGATGGGGGGAGGGAATTACTTCATGTGTATGAATTAGATCTCTTAGATGTATGCCTCATCTGGAAAGTGTATTTGTGGGTAAGGAAGACCTAGAGATGCAGCATACATGTTGTGTGTCACCATAAGGCACTTCGGTATGTGTGCATGCAAAGAAAGTTACTTTGTGTGGAATAGAAGAGAAGCTCCATGGGTGTATGAGCAGAGCTCTGTGCATCCATACGTGTGGGAAAACTGTCCATGCTTTCATGCCAAAGGACAGAACATAGGCTGTGCTTTTGAAGCCCCACAGGAAAGTGCACCCAAGCACACAGGGGTCCAGGGGAATCTTTTGGGGTATCATTAACTGTATCACAAGAGATGTTTTCAGTTCTCTAGTTAATTTTTCTTAGTTTTTCTTCCCATAAAGCCAGGCTTTCCCTTCTCCAATACATATTTGTCTGAATCTGTTTCTTCCATACCTTTCTCCTACTGTGTCTGTCCTCTTGCTCCCCCAGGGTGCATTTCTGTTCCTAAGAGGGATCTTGCAGCACACTCTGTGTTAGACAGTGAACAAGCTAAAATCACAAGTGAACCTCCCATGGAAGGAGTGGCTGGAGAACTAAGGAAAGGATGCTTGGTGTGATTGAAATTGGCTGCAGCAATTTTCCTAAACTTGCCTGCTGAGCCTGTTTCCTTGGCTGGGAGCACCCCTCCACCCCAGCTCCCTTCCCTTCCTGGGGAGCAGAGGAGACTCTGACAGGTCTGATCCTTGGAGTTAAAACTTTATTCCTCTATCAGCACATTAATGAAAAGAGAAATGTAGCTTGGGGAGGAAGGCTTATGAA
The DNA here is from genome assembly GCA_013398125.1 of Aegotheles bennettii. NCBI lineage: Eukaryota > Metazoa > Chordata > Aves > Caprimulgiformes > Aegothelidae > Aegotheles > Aegotheles bennettii. The sequence continues at coordinate 168,655 of VZRW01008669.1, read as the reverse complement.
AAGAAAATCAAACTAAATCTATCAATTCCCTGTCCTGAATAAATGAATCCATTAGCTTGTCTGTGGGGTTGGATGCCTGGCAGATTAAGGGGTATTCCTCATGTAATCAGAAAAACCCCAGCCAGTCCTGTGCAAACCTGGCACTGAGTGCTGGGCTTGTCTTCTGTGTGCTGTCAGCTTCTCTGTCTGAGTCACGATTTCCTAGTTAGTGCCTGTGGAGGGAATGCTCCTTGTCTGTGCATGGTATAGCAGAAAGTTGTAGGAAGAAATGCCAATAGATGGCGCTTAGGAATGTATGGAGGATGTATGGGTTGTGTAGGGTGATGGAGCCTGGTCTGTGCACTGCAAATAGGCTCCTTCACTAGTTCCTTGTGCCTGCCAAGCCCAGGGGGGTGTAAATGCCTCTCCTCATGCCCCCGGCTGGCCCCCCTGCCCACCGCTGCCACCAGACGCAGCCTCGCCTCTTGTTCCCCAATTGGTCTCATTTTGATTTTAAACAAGACAAAATCTTTAGAGATGAGATAAGCGAGGCTGGTAAAGCCAGGTTGCCGTGGAGCTGGCCTGGGTATATTGTGGGTAAATCGCTGTGCTACCTGCTGTGACAGGAGTAATTTATCTCGGGCTGAAAAAAGCTGCTGCTTCCCATCCCGAGCAGTGCGGGTCATTCATCACTTTTTGTTATTTTTATAACAGAAGAGAGTGCTGGTTCCCTCCCCCATCCCCTCCAGCCAGTCCCTGGGGACAAATTAGCTACTCTGAAAATGGATGAGCTCAAGGGCTGTTTCCATTTATATTTTTAATAGTGTAACAGAAACCCTTGGTTCTGCAGCGCTGCCTCCAGCCGGGGTAGATGGGGCTGTGGAACCTCCCCCAGGGACAGGACACGGCCTCTGTCTTCTGCTGACTTGGTAGGTGCCTGCACTCAAAAGCCCCTTGGTGCTTCTGAATCCACCACAATGTACAGCGTGAGCCTGGGGGTCCTGCACAGCACATATGGTCTGGGGTGGGAGAGCTTTTGGGGGTCCTCAGATGAGAGCCCTCATGGTTGGAAACAAGGGCTGTCTGTTCTGCTGGATCCTGCACCAGCTTCAAAGCTCTCCATTCAGGTGTCCTAGGAGCTCTGCTTCATTGTGATGCTGAGCTCTGCATCACCATGTGCACACACATGGACATGTTTAATCTCTGGTTCAGCTAGATATCTAAATGGATGTGGAATAGATAATTTTTGGGAGTTAGCTACTGAACATCCGTATGTTTGTATCACACTGCCATGCTGGGAGAGCTGCTCCTGCTGCATGATGATGCTCTTCACTTGTCTTAGTATTTGGATGATTTGGGCACTGAAAGGCTATATCCAAACAGTAAGAAGAGAAGAAGATTGGGTAGCAGAGACCTTCAGGATAATACAGATGCTACATGGTCCCTTCATCAGCCAAGGGACATTGCTTCAATTACTCTGCCAATCACCTGTCTCTCAGCCTGCCTGTCAATTATTGTACAATTGAGGGAATCACTTCACAGAGCAGCCAGAAGCAGCAGATATCTGTATCTTGGAGGAGGGCACTTTGCATAAATCTGTGCACAAGGGAACAGAGCTGGGAGGTTGGATGCAGAGCCCCATTTCTATGGGAAATGTCAAGGAAGCAGGCGAGGCCTTTGGTGTATTAAGTTACTGGGACATTGAAGATTGGGAAGATTTTATTTGTAATGGTAGAAATTGCTTTTGTGTCTCGTGTCGCTCTGGTGAGCTTGTTCAGAGAAAGGGCAATGAGTAGAGAGGGGCAGTGATTTCTCCTGCTCCCTCCTTTCCTCCTCAGAGGAAGCTTTTGGAGCTGCAGTGAGTACTGTGATGGCCATGCAGCTGCAGCCAGATGTGTTGCTGGAATAAGTTGTTGCTCTTTCATGGTCCTGGCCCCTGCACAATGCAGACTGGAAGGTGTAGGTTAGGGCAACTCACCTGCCTTACAAGGTGGATTTGGATTATGGTTTGATTGTTTTTAAGTCTCCTGTTGATTGTACAAGATGAAACAAACCATATAACCCTGGTTGCCTCGTTTGTGTTGGAGTGGTGATTACTTATTGTCATTCATAATGACTTAAGGATGAGCAAAGACCTTGTGCAGCCACTGAAGGCTTTCCTGAAAAACCCAGAAGGGGTGAAGTCTCCTGGGGAAGCAAACTGGCACCATTCCCTTAGCTTCAGGGAGCACTGTTGCTTTGTACTTGCTGTGGCTATGGTTCAGGGCTTCTCCGATAGCCTCAGTAATGGAGTCATTTGTCTCCCAAAATACTCATTGGTTTCACTGAAGATTTGTGGGTTCTCTTCATTATTAGTATCATTAATTCTTATTTAGACAGAATTTATGATCCTGTCCAATGAAGTTTATCCCAAGTGGTATCTTGAGGATGCACTTAGAGGCTCATGGGGAAGGACAGCCCAGTGGTTAGTGTGCCATGCCCTGCTTCAGGCTGTCTGTGTGTCCTGGGACAAGTCACAGAGGGCCAAAGCCAGAGGTCCAGGTTCAGATTCCTTAGGGGAAAGTACTTGTGAAAACTGGAGTCAGCTGACAGAAAGCACAGCCTGAGTGTGTGGATGGGATTTAGGCTGCCTGACTATCACTCCAAATAATACATTTTCTCATTATAATGTCTTTTCCTTCCTTTGAGGGTGTTGTGAGAAGAAATACCATACAGTCAGTGAAGTGGTCAGATTCAATAGGGAAAGAACACTGTCTTGGATGATTTTTGCCCTCTTTCAAACATGGTTTTTCTCTGTAAAGATGGTCATGCTGCCTTTGTAGCTGTTGTCAGTCTAAGTGGGGACCTCTCCCTTCTGAGTCCAGCTGGGGTGAGGCTGAGGGCAGGCACCTGCATGTGCTCGTGCTTCATCCTTCCTTTGCCAAAACTTGATGCTTCTACCTTCTTGCAAAGCTGAGGGCTGCTGGAGGCAAGGGACTCGGTGTAGCTCATGTCTTAGGGACCACAGCCCTGGAGGATGAGGACTCAAACCCCACTGCTGCCTGCAGTTGTGTGGAGCCACCTCTGCTGCTGGGAACCTTCCTACCAGTTGGTTTGGGTTTCTTTTTTAAATTCACTCTTCCACTTAGACTCTTCATTATCACTGCCACTTGCTGGGACCGACAGCTGCTAACAAACACCAAGGGACTCCAGACAGCTTTGCAGACTGTCTTTGAGTGCCTCAGGCAGAGCCTGAAATGCACACAACATGAAAATAACCTCTTCTGCTCACTTAGACTTGTACCCTTCCTCCTTTCTGAGATGGGGAGCAATAGGTGAAGCGAAGCTCAAGCAGGAAGAGTTGGTTACATGTTGTAAGGTCCTGGGATTCAATACAGGGCTGTATTTTCATTCCTGCTGTGGTTATTCACTAGGGAACCTTGTAGCCCATGATTTTTGGGGAATGACCTACTGCACAAAGCATGGTTCAGTCTGCTCATGCCCTCATGTTTTTAGCTTGACCGCAAAGGGAAGCAAAGCTGATGTGATCCAGCTCTATACGTGTGTGTCTCACTCACGAACCATCATGTATGATAGAGATGAGGTATTAAAAGTCCTGGGGAGTAACACATCAGCCTCACACTGTGGGGCAGCTCTGTCAGAGGAGGGAGACCCTGAATGTTGGCACTTCTTTGTGGTACAGCTTTTTGTGTAACTGTGTGCAGCACTGAACCCAAGGTTCCCCATTTCTTCTTGGGATTCCCAGAGATGCAGGAACAATGGTTGTCATCTGTCTCCCTGCTGCATCTTCAGCCTGTGAGCAGGGATCCCCAGGCTTTGATGGTGCAGAACTTGCCTGAAGCTCACCGAGACTCTTGTTACTGGTTTATGGCTCTGAGATTGTTAAAATGTGCTGGGCAGGTTTATCCTTCCTAATGCTGTGTTATTCAAATGGGCTGCTCTGTCTTTCATGTTAAACAAACAGATATACAGCCTCAGGAAGCAAAGTCCTGATTTGCTGATTAGACCAGCCCTGCTGGAATCTCATCCTCAAATCCATTGGAGTGCATCTGGTCGGCTCCCCTAGAGAACTGCATTATTTTGAGACTTGAAGGGCTGACTTGAAAAACATCTGCATTCAAGTACAGATCAGAATCACCTGCAAAAAACAAGCCACGGGTCAGCTGTCTGAGGCATCAATTTGATCTGTTAAATGTTAAGAGATTGTAAAAGAGACTGTCATGAGTATCAGTGGCTGGAAGAGAAGAGCACATGTGCCATTAGCTAGAATGTGTTTTATGCTGTCTGTTTATTTACAGTTAAAACAGTGATGCATTCCTGACACTTCTTAGTGTTTAGGCAGGAATAAAAAGAAGTGATATGACCTGAGAAAAAGCAAGTGAAGTTCAGGTGTCCTGGTATGAGCCAAAAAAAGGATTTCTTTTTTCCAGACTGCACTGGGAGAGGGATGCAATGTGAAACTTGGACACAAACCCCTGAACCTCCTTTTACTATCTAGTCTTGTTATAACTCAAGAGTCTCTATTAACTTAATTGAAGAGCTCCTAGTGCCTTTTCCAAGCCCTAGTTGCAAGACCTTCCAATGTTGTGAGATGGAGCCCTCCTTTGACCTTGCAGTGAGGTTCTTCCCTTGGAGCAGGAGCTGGAGAGCCCAGGGAAGTTCTATGTGCTTACTCCTTCTGTCTTTGGGGCTTCTGGATTAAGATGAGGCAAAGGCTATTTAGTGGTCCTCTACCCTGGCTTGGTTAACACATGATGTGTTTATTGTCTTCTGTTTCCAAGCCTGGTTAAAGCTCTCCCGGGCTGTCATTTCATGATTGGTTTTCCTCTTACTCCTAGCAACTGCACACACGTTTTTAGTTGTATAAACAAGGTCTTATTTCTTTCAATTTCCTCTCTTCTCTTTCCTGTGAAAGATGTCCCAATATTGGGTCCCACAAGAGATTAATAAGAGCTTTAGACCCATGGGGGATTGTTCACTTACTGCTTGTTGCTCTGTCCTGTCCAGTTTAAACTGATCCCTCTCGTGTTTCTCATCAGGCACCACCTAATGTGTGTGCATCCCTGCTAGGAGGTTTTGCCTGATGCTCAGCTTAATATATTCTGTGCACAGTTTTGTCCCATTATTCCTAGTTTAGCTCTCTTGGATCACCCAGAACATGAGGAATGTGCAGCAGCTTCCCACAGCACAGCATAATTAGCTACTTCAAAAACTACCTGTGAAGAGTGATGCCCTCATTATGCTGAGCAGAGGAGAATCTGGTGGGGTGAGATGTCTCCAGAAAGAAGATGCATTTCACTGCTGAGGAAAAACAAGAGGCAGCTGTTGCCCTCCTGCAGTTAGCTCTATCACCGATACCTTGGGAGCTTGGAGGCACATGGCAGTGCCCCATGATGAAAACCAACACCTTCAAGCATCCATTAGTTTATGGTGATTAAAATCAAGCCTTGCAGTTCATGGGCTGCACTGATCCCAGGAAGCAACTGAATGTTGTTTGGAAAAGCTTTCCTTGCTGTTCCATGGAAGGGAGGTGTTCTGCTAGGAGTCCACACATGTGGATGTGTCATAGATAGCCTTTTCTGTTCTGTGATCTGAGGGAAACAGCTCAGCCTCTTTGATCTAAATGATGTTGAGTGCTGGGACTTAGGTTTTGCTGCTGTTCAGGTGCTATTTGTTGCGGCTGGGGATATTTGCCAGCATCACCAACCCTACAAGTGTCACTGGGATAAGATGATCCTTGGCACCTGAAAAGTTCACAGACAAATGGAGTGTTTTTCTGCCCATCAGTTCTTGTGAGCTTTGGAAATCACACCACAGGCGGCTGTGAGCATGGGTTCTGACTACTCAGTATCCGGCAATTACAGGCAGTGAGTTGTTACTTACTCATCTGGGGATTCAGGGCTCTGATTCTGGAACTCTTTTCGGTGGCTATTTTTGGCCAGCTTGAATCACTTGCTGGCAATTCCAGTCGTTAAGCAGTAAGTTTCATAACTTCAATATATGTATTTGTACAGCATGTCATTGCTCCCAAAGTTTGCAAAAGACTGTCTGGATGAAACCATACTCTGAGAAAAAAATACATACACATACAATAGGAGTGTGTGTGTGTAGATACATATGTACAGGTAACATGTGGTCAGGCAATATTACAGTGTCACGTCCTGAGGTGACAGACCTGCTGAAATCAGCAGATATAAGCAGATTTACATGAGTGGATGGTTTGATCCCCCATGGGTCTTTAAAACACAGATCCTGGGGAGCACTGAAACATTTTATTAGCATTTAACGAGACAGAGTTATATCAAGTTTGTTCAGCATTAATTATACTTTCTGCAGCATTCTACCCACTCCACCAATTATTAATTAATCTCACTCTATATTTTTAGCTGTTACCTGTCCCTAATCACCTTGCTGCTATAACTTTCTGGTCTTACGCCAACGTGTGTTGCCAGACCAGTTGAAGACATTCATATTAATTACTTCTTTATTATTTTTGTAATTTTGAATCCCCTATGAAGACTGCATTAGACATACTTCTTGGAGAAGGAAAAGCAAATACATTTTTCCTCTGCAAGTAGTTCTACTCTTTTCATGCCAGCAGCCATCCTTGCCTTGAGACAGGAGCATGACCCTTGTGTCACACTGACACAGCTCCTCCATGCAGGGAGCTGGGTGCCATGAACCAGCTCTAAACCAGCCATTGTGTAGGTGTGTAGTTTGTGCACGGCCAGGCTTTATTGACAAAGCTCTTCTGCAAGCAGGATATATGAGCTCACCAGCACTGCTGGGTGCCACCTGGGGCAGAGCTGCAGGTCCCCATGGCTGCAGGTCCCCATAGCTGCAGTGGGTTTGGACTCTGGAGAGAATCTTCTGCCATTTCTGGCCTTTGTTTGTCTTTCCAGCCTTTGGCTCTGATTAATCAGTGATCAACAGCCACATCAGGAAATTACTGCATGTGAGGACTCTCCTGTGCCTGCCACTTTTTGAAGCTGTCACTTTGTCACATAATGAGGATGGGACAATGTCAGAATGGGAGAACGAGGGGGACAGGAGCTCCCTGGAATCAGGTCCCTGGTCCCTGTATAAGGGATCCAAGTTTACCTTGTTTCTATACCAAGTTCCTTTTGTCTCCTTCATCACCATTGAGATGTTGCCACAAGTCTTCTCTCAAAGGTGTCTGGGGAGGGGAGGGGGGAATACAACTCCTTATTTGTGCACATTAAATCTTCCCACCCAACTGTGCTCCTGGCAGCTGTGGCTGCATTTTTGTGCTTGGGCATGTCCAGGACTGCAGGTTTCCAGGCAAGAGATAAAACCCTGCCAGCCAGCAGACTTTCCAGCCAAGCCTTTCTTTGCTTTGCTTTCCAATGGCTGCTTCATTGCTGGTTGTTGTTTGTGTGGATGGACAAAGCTCTGCACAGCTGGGTGCAGCGGTCATTGCTAGGAAGGAGATGGTTACAGAAGAGGCTGAGGCTGAAGTTCCTTCTTTTGTGTCCCTGAGCACATCTGTGCTTGTCAGATGGTGTCCCTGTCCCTGCTCTGCAGCAGTTGGTGTGTTTGGGGTTGCAGAGCCAGCTCTTCAGCCTGATCTGGCTTGGTGAAGGTCAGGGGCTGGGCTGTGATACCACCCCCTTTCTTTATTCCTTCCTGAGAAACATGAAGGGCTGTGGTTGCAGCTCATCAAGTGACTGCTGTTTTGTGTCAGTGAGTGTGTGTGGAGGGGGTGAGGGGGTGTTTCCTGGGCTATTTTTCTTAGAAAGGGGAGATTGGATGGAGTGCTGAGATAATTCAGAGCAGCATTATAGAAAAGCAGCCATACATCCATGGCCCAGGCCTGCATTTTAACTTGGGAGTGATTCCATTGCTCAGAGCTGGGCAAATATTTGGGGAACTCTTTTCTTCTTGGATGCTCATCCTTCATTCACCCTGCAGTAACTCTTCTACAGAGTGATGCTGTTCTGTTCTCCCTCGGAATTTGCCAGTTTGTCCAATTTTTTTGTAGGAACAGTGTGATTTTTGATTCTGGAGGAATTAAGGCAGCTATTGAATGCAGTCTGCTTGACAGCTTTATACTACCTAGACCCACTTCAGAGCTGGAGTGCCTGCCCAGCAGCTCAACTAGCTAAAAGCCTGGAAGGGCAGGAGTTCTGGCTTCTAGCTCCAGTGTCCCATATGGTGCTCCTCAGGATGGCAGTGCCTGCTCCATTTCACACACAAGTAAAAACATTTTCTCTGCTAAATGCAATAGTTGTTCTCCATCCAGCTCTAATGTGAGTTCTTTCATGCTGTAAAGGGTTCTTACTGCTGATTATTGTACAGCTCCAGCACAGCAGTGTCCAGTGCAGCTGAAGTATTTGCGTACTCAGGAGATATGTTGGGTAGTAATGTTGAACTAAGTGACCAGATCTGAGCAGCCTGTGAGAATGCAGGTATGCTCAGTGCCCGTTTGAGTTCCTCCATGTGCCACATATCAAAATATTTCTTCCAGCATCCTGTTGGGTTTTTTCTTGCCAATGTGAAATGCCTGGAGCTGAGAACTTTCCAGAGAAAGGACATTCCCACCCATCTTCAATGCTTGGCATGTTTACCCTGGAACACCAAGTCCCTTAAAGTCCCAGCAGCTGCTCTGCTGTCAATGTATTTTTTTGTTTCTCCTGTCAGGAGTTAAATTGAGAGGCCATGAAGCCCTCCTATAAATGTGAGATGGTACAGAAGGCTTGGGAGAATAAAGGACAGGCTCTAATGTTCGCTTTCCCCTGCTCAGAGCTTTAAATTGGCAAAGCCTGGTTCCTCACGCTAACAATTGCACTCTTATTTCAGAAAGATCCAAGGGAAACAAGTTAAAAGCAACCAAAGAAAAATACCTTTTCCTGAAGCACTAGCAGGCAGTGTGGGTCTGTTATCCTCTGAAGGATACACACAAACTGATGTCATTTGCACAGACACATTCTGTACCTCTGATGTTTTCATTGGGCTTAACTGCTGAGCTTGGTGGTAAATCCATGCGACAATGCATATGCTAAAAACTATTAAGAAGCCAGTGAAGACTTACTGCCAGCCTGCAGATGAAATGAGGAAGAGTGTGGAAGCAATTGGACCGTGTGGCCTTGGGAAGGGATGGTGATGTGTAGCAATGCTGATGGTTGTGGGCTTGGGAATGACAGCTGGACCTCTTGGGCTCCCTCTCCCTCTTGGCTGAAGTGGTTGCTAATAGTAAAGTGAGCTTGAGTGTAACCCTACTGACAGGGCCATGAGGCTCCATTCCAAAACTGAAAGGAAAATGGGAGAACTGCATTTGAGACTGCAGGTGTTAAGAGGACAAGACAATCTCAAGTCCTGGAGAGCAGAGCAGAAAGACCGAGGATGCAGATTTCAAACTCTGCTCTAAATAACCTCTTAATTTCTTTAGTCAAGCTTACTTCTGGTCTGACCCTGGGACAGTTGTAAATCTCAGAGCTGATCTGGAGAGGTGGGAACAATGAGGATAATTGTCCTGTGATTCAGGGAGCCTTGGTGGGGATGGAGGTGTGTCAGCACACCGGAGAGGAAAGACTCCCTTTATTACAGTGAGAGCCAAAGCTCTATTTGCTATCAAAGTTGAGCAACAGCCCTGTCTGAACTTCCTCATGTCTTTGCCAAAACTTAGATATATGAACCAATGCATGTTCCTTCAGTTTAAAATCATATTCTAATAAATAACAAAGTGGGAAAATTCAGACAGTTCAGTTTCAGCCCTGAAGCTTCCTAACTTCTGAGTGCTCATTTTTCGAACCTTCTAGTTTTGGGTGATTTTTCTGTTGTTTGTTTTGCTAAAGCTTGGTAACTCAGCATGGATCCATGGCTCATAACAGTCAGCAGAACTTTTGACAGCAGTGGGGCCCATGGGATAAATCACCTCATTGTCAATAAACTCTGATTCTTTCCTCATTATATAAAAATGCAAATATAATAATTTACCTCTGCCTCAGTTGTTACTCGATCCCCAATTAATTCAGAAATGGGCCAGTAGTGAATATACAATTGCAACTGCAACAATTTAATATGAAATTTGGTTTATTCTCATATTGTTATTAATAACACTACTGACTGGCTGCACTGGATTTTCCCCGAGATGTTTAAATGCCACTGCCAGCATAGGGGGTGAAAGGAATCGAATCTCTTTTCCCCATTCCTCAACCTCTGTATCACAGGAACTCAACGTGCAGTTTTTCCTATTGTTCTTCAGTCTGTTGTAGAAGTGCTGCAGTGACTAATCCTTGCATAAATCATTGCCATGACAACACCTGTAATATACACTGTCTAACAGTGCTGAGGCACAGATCCCTCCAGCTTGGCCAAAAGGCTAAAGAGATACAAATGTGGGTGAAGCACGTGCACAAAGCTGGCTCTAGCAGTGAAGGAGTGGTGACCTCTGGAAAAGTCTCTCTCCCTGCCTGCCTGTCTTCCCCCATCCTTGGGAGCTGATCCAGCCAGCTCTCCAGGATTGAGTTGTGTCGTGGCGAGTACCCCAGTCTGGCTCTGCCTTTAGTAGCCCTGGGTGTTCTCCATCTCTGATTGTTGGCTTCTCATTGGCACAGATACAGCTCTGTGCCTGGCACAGTGGGGTCTTAACCTCACATGGACTTGTTAGATCCTCCATGATGCAGATAACAGGGTGACAACCCAGTGTGGCCAATTTACAGCAGCTGAGGACTGGGCTCTTTTCTTTTTGCTGGGCAGCATTAATGTGTAAAGTATTGATTCTCATCTACTGGCAAACAGGCAAAGTTGAGTATTGTGTTCAATTAAGGACTTCAAAACAAGGACTTGTAAGGTGATCGATATTTATTAGGACAGGGTAATCTTTTGAATTTTAAACTTAGTGGGTTTGATATACGTCATCAGCAGGGCTGTAAATGTGTAGTAGTGAGATGTGCTGTTCAGCAGGTAACATCTTTTATGATAACCCGAAGCCTAGCTCCAGTTTAATGGCAAAATATATCAACCCATTTTTCTCCTGTTCCTGCTAGCTCTTCTTTATTCATTCTAAAAGGAAGATCTGTGAAGGAAAAATTGAGCGGAGAGTTACTGATTGCTCTCTACAGTCCTGCCACAAAGGGAAATTTACTAACACGGAGTAACATAGGAACAACTCTCATTTAACGAATTTAATCAGAAGTACTTTACAGGTAGGACTGGATGAAAAACAAGGTGTGATGTTAATACCAATATAGAATCCATTTGTTTAGGTCTCTACCTTTTTCTTGTACCTTATTCATCCCTATTGCAGATAAAGTCTCCTGTGATATGTGAAGATCTCAGTTTCATCTCAGATTAAAGGCAAGACTTGTCTTTGGGCAGTGCTTCCTACCAATGTCTAAAGGAAGGAGGAAAGGGTACGTGTATAGAGCTGGGGGTCCCTGCAGTGACAGCACACCAGGTTTCCTTTTGAAGTGTCCTCCTATGGAGTGACTTTATTTATCCCAAGTCCTGGCTCTTGATCTGATTTTTCTACTGCACAGTATCTCCTGTGGTCTGTGAATATCTACACATGTGAAAACATTGCTATTCGAGTTTCTCTGGCTGGGTTTAATGAACACTGTGTAGATCAGTGGAGAATGGAGGTTCAGAATTGGACCTTGAGTTAATGTAAACCAGTGAAGCTCCAGAGATCACAGGTCATTTTGGATGGTTCCTTGTCTAAGCTATCCTTAAAAAAAAAATCTCCTGTTGTGGAAAATGTAGGACCTCCCTATGTAAAGGTGAAATGGTAAATAAAACATGGGCATGCTTGAGAAGAAATGTTTATACTATATTGCCCAAGAGAGAAGCAGATTGACTTTGTTACCTGAATGATTCTCTACCTCTGGGCTGTCCCTTGGTGATTTGTTTCCATCCTTGAGTATCCAGAGAGTTGCAGTTTTACCCCCAGTCTCATAGTAAGTCTCCCAATTGGAGGCTGTGATAATTGCACACAGGTTCACCCTGTGGCTGCATCCAGGAGATGCACTGAAATGTAAATTGAACTTTCTCTTCAGATTCAACATCTGTATTCTGGATTTTTGGTTTTGATTCTTCTGCTAAGAAGGACTGGGGGGGGGAAAGAATCTGGTTTTGTGTGATGCATTGGCTTAGCCACTGTTGGTAATCCTCTGGGAGGGAGAACATCTCTGCTCAGCTGCAGACAGACCTCCTGATGCCTAACAAGCAGTGACTCAAAATGTGTCCTCCTTCCCCTCTTTAGCTCCAAGAGAATTAATCCCAAATGAAAACCTTTGTTTTGCCTAGCAAGAGCCAGCAGGCTGAACTCTAGCTTGGAACATGTGTTTCTGCAGTGTCACCAGCAGACCTGGTAATTTGTGTAACAAAGGGTTTACTCACCAAGAAATGCAGTTTCTGAGTGGTAGGAGGCAAAGCTGTTTGTGAATTTGGGTCAGATTCAGCAAATGGTTTCTGCCAAAGAAAAAGAAAAAGCAAATCTCTCCCTTTACTGCAATTCCAGATAATCAAAATATTTTGTTTAGTACTTCCCAGGCAGCAGCAAAATAAAAATACAATACAGAATTGACACTTTCTTTTCACTTCGGAGTTTCCCACACTGAAAAATACAGATGAGCAGGGACACTTGCCCGTGCAAAATGTCTCATTTACCAAACCCTGCTGATTTTGCACGATTTTGGTGCAGATGGGCACCCGTGTTCCTCCCTCCACAGACTGGACTGGGTGGTGCAAGGGTGTCTTCTGCTCTCACTTGCTTGTTGCTAGGAGAAAAGCCAGCAGATGGTGCTGGAGAACACACACCCTGGCTGCGGGAGCCATGGCCCGACCTCACCTGGGTGCGCGCACCGGGGGGTCCGGAGCGAAGGGACGCGCACGGCTGAGCTGGACCTGGGTGAGGATGCGGGAAGGGGAACGGGGCATCCACAGCCCTGTGCTGCCGGCGGGGCACACACCGACATGTGCCACACACTGCCCCGAGGGGTGATGCTGCTGCTCTGCATTTCCCTCTGGCCTCTCTCCCTCCCTGTCTCTGGTTTTGGCTCCCCAGGTGCAGCACTGCCCATCACTGCACACCCTGTATGTTCAGGCTGTTAGCAGAGATCCGTGAGGCTGAACTGAGGGGACACCAGACTGGCTCTAATGCTTCTTTTTAGATTATCAGTTAAGACTTTGGCTTTTTTTTTTTCTATTTTCTGGGTGGTAAATGACTGAGGAAACAAAGTGATGGTGGGAGATGTCTGTAGCCCTTCTTTTGATCTGCTGGGGCTGAGAAGGATGGTTTTGTTCGTAGCAAAAGTAGAAGCACCCATAGACTCTCCTCACTTCCTAATCCCCAAGAGCTTGGAGCAAAAACTTTCTTAACTGCCCTACAAATCGGTGGGGAATTGTGCTGAAGGTGCCAGGGCTGCCCTTGCCCTGCGATGCTGTGATTGAGGGGGAGTTGCTCTGGATTTACGGTGGCACCCCAGGGAGCAGCCTCCCCTTCTCCCTGTGTCACAGCCTGGAGAAGGCAGCCTGGCAAAGATATATTTTTTAAATATAGACAAGGTCTGTGGGTTTGAGTATCAAGCTGTGGGTATACAAGGGCTTTGCATGTGCTTGTGAGTGCTCGCACACAGATCCAGTCGTGATGGTAGGAATCTGTGTGAGCACTTACCCTGCAGGCGATGCTCCAGAAGAGAAGGGAAGACTCTTATCCTTTGTGAGACACGTTGCAGCACAGAAAGACTTGAGGGAGGGCTCTCAGAAGCTATTTCTGGTATTTTGTGCTTTGATTTGTTGCCTTTGAGGAGATCAAATCATTTAGCTGTGATAGTCTAGCAGGCAGCAGCAGTTTTGTTTAGTCCTGCCATTTTGGTTCATATCTTTCTAAACCATATCCTCCAAGGGGAAATACTAGCTTGTCTAGACCAAGGTACAGTATATTGGCTAGTTCATATCCCAGGAAGGCTTGAGCTTTTCCTAGGCAGTGCTCAGAGCTGGACATAGTGTGTGTGGATTTAGGGAGGCTGTTAAAATTCATCTGCTTGGTTCCACGCAGTTGATGCCTTCAGCGATGAGCTGGAGAGGCACAGGTTGGGAAATACCTGCTCCTACCAATTTCATCTTCAGCCAGCATGATTACCCACAGCACATTTCCCATGAGTGCACTGAAATACAGTTAAAGTTGCCTCCTAACACTGTGGAGAGCTTATCTTGTAGCTCTTGTAGGCTGAGTATATTCTACAGGCTGGAAGATGCTCGCACCTCTGCGTGCACCTGAAGTGCTTTCTCCTTTTCTTTGTTATTTAGGGGATTTGTCTCCCTCCACCCCTCCCCAGACCAAGAGTTTGGTGTGGTCTCCTTCCTCTTTCTTGAGCACAGATCTTTTGCATCATAGAGCCTCTGTGGAGATATAAAATCACTAAATAACTTGACTTCCTAAGGGGAGTGAGGTGGGAAAGGAGTGGAGAAGCCTCTCATTCAAAAAGAGGCATGTGATGCTTTGTTCAGGATTTTTGTGATAACAAAAAACATCAAATTTTTATCAATGTGTAGTAATTGTAGGGAAAAACAGGTTTTGTTTCACTGAAACAGATGAGCACAGCCCTATCAGTCAGTGAAGAGGCAACTTCTGTGTCTTGGCTTGGGAAGGAGCGAGGCTGAACTCTGCTGGAATGTGTCCCCTCTGCCAGGTGAGCCCTGCTTTGGAGGAAAAGGCTCCTGACAAGTGCCTGGCTGATGGGTCCCTGGATGCTCCCTGTTTCCCCTGTTGTTCATCCTCCTCTCCCCCTCCTGAAACAGTGGCTTATTTTGATGATTTCACCTGATCGTGGAGCTGATCACACTGTTAAATCTTGCTGCCTCAGGTACAGCCGAGCAGTGCCCACCAAGCAGAGATGGTGTCCTCAGCTGTGCAGTAGCCACCTTTCTGTCTCTGCCAGTGTGTTCTGCTGCAGGAAAGCCTCTTGTCATTACTTTTATAGGAAGCTTTCAGTGGCCTAATTTGCTATTCATATACATCTGTTCCACTGGAGTCTGTTATTAATCTCCTGGTAGGTTCAAGTTTTCCCTCTCATATTTGCTGCACGGCCAATCACCAGAGAGACAACTAAATGAACACTGATATAAAACAAATAGTAGGTTCTGGGGTCACCTGATAATTGTTTTCTTGCTAAAATACATATGCTGAATCTTTCAGGTCAGGAAAATAATAGATTGGGCATGTGGGTAGGTCCCTCCAGCCCCATCAGAGAGCAGAGCTTGGAGATAAGCGTGGGTCCTCCTGCGTATCAAGAAGGGTGTGATGGGCTGTACTTCTGGAGAACAGACAGACTTGGCTCTGCCCTGTTTAGCCTCAGCTCTTCCAGTTATTGTTACAACCTGAAGTACTATACTCATCTTCTAGAAACGTGATGGCAATTAGCCAGGGCTGCAAGCAGAGCTGTAAATGTTCTGCTGGGACTGCAGCATATGGGTAGAAAGGGGCATTTTTAAGGCTCTTCCTGAAGTAAGATGGAAATTAAAAAGATATTTTTGTCACAGGGCCAGACCCTGAGTAAGCATAATTTAGCTCTGATGACTTCAGAGGAACAGTGCCAGTTTATACAGCTGAAGACCCATCTACGTTATTAAGAAAAAACAAACCTCATTTATTCTGTGTCCTTGTTGGCATCAAAATCCAACTATTAAAAAAAATGAGAGCAGCCCAGTCTTGCAATCATGAAGCCAGCATACATCAAGACAGTTAAAATGAACAGAAGGGATTATTTGTTTTCTGGCTTTCTTTGGCCTTGAGGGGTTCTGTTCCCACGTCTCCTTTGTAAACACAAGGGTGAGAGCTTTTCTGCTGCAGGAGTCCAAAAGCAGGTGGAGAGGAAAGGCTTTCTGAAAAAAAGCATCACATTGTGAGATTCAGAGTCCTACTTTCATGGGGAACAAGGCAGAAAGGGAACTTCTCTGGCAGCCCCTTCCCCCCAGTCTGTCCTGATCACAAACCTTGCAGTCCTGTTCGTGTTGAGGGGCTTCCACCAGGCAGTGCCACTTTCACAAGGTTGCTCCCAAGTATTTTGACTTGCAATGTTGAGAGGTTCTGGCCGTGGGTCATTCCAAAGGACTTTCTGACGATGCTGGTTTGGTTGCTGTTGTGCCAGGGTATGCTGGGGCCATCCTGGGGTGGTTCAGAAGTGCTCTGCTTGGTTCTTCTGGAGCACTTCATGGGGATGGGATGTGATGGCATGGCAGAGTCATGTAGAAACTGTGTGTGCGGTGTGACTGGTGGGATTGTATTTTCACAGGCTGCTTCTTTCTCTGAGTATGTTGTTCCTGCAGGACCTTTCATCTTGCTAATAATTGCCTCTGGACTCCAACCCTTGGGCAGTTGTGAGATGGAAGCAATAATTCTCCCTCCCTTCACCAAGGGGCTTTTGTCTTGGAATTAATTGTTGTTTGTCAAGTGTTTTAATACTGAATCCTGCCAGAACATTCTTCTCTTATTTTTTTCTCACCCACTTCAACACAAGGAGAGTGAGTCAGTCAAATGCTTGTCAGATTCCAAGTGAGAATGCAGGGCTCAGCTGGACAGGCGTTTAACCAAACACCCATAGAAAAGCCATAGACACGCACACAAAATTTGCTTTTACCCCCTGTCTACTCAGTAACAGTTAATTTACAGCTCACTCCTAAATGGTGAATTTTAATACCATTTTCTTTCAAAAGTGTTACATATAAATTTGCTGTACCCAGTGTAAAAGTGTCTGCAGGCACAGAAATCATTATTGCCGGGCTGACTGCTAAAGACTGATACATTTAGAGAGAAAATATATATTCTCTCCAAAGTGGAAACTCAGATTGTAAATTAAATTTGTCAATAAATATGGAAATAGCTCCCATTTGCTGCTTCTACCTGCTCTGCTGAGATTGGTTTTCCCACTACCATGTCAGTAGTGTGGCAAGAGAAATTACTGGCTCCTGTCCTGTCTGTGGTTGATGGGCTCCCAGTGTCCAGAGAGATCTATTGTCACAGCTTCAGGTCAGTGAATTAATTGTGCTTTCATTAGTGATAACAGCAATACAAGTTATTTAGGAACAGAATCTGGAGGAAGGTAATTGGATTTAAGGAGCTCAAAGACATTATTGACAACTTAGCTTCCTAGAAATGTGTGAGTGATGGAGTAAAGCAACACACAAACATCAGGCTTCAGGTGAAGAAGGAATTGTCATGTTTTGGATTCTTCTGTCTGCATGTCAATGTGTAAAATGTTCATCTACCCCCAGGACAGTGCTTTGCTTAGTCTAAACCAGCACCTTCTCTTGGGCCAAGGAACATTGTATTCCTTAGGGCCAGAGCCAAACCCATTTCAAGTCTCTGAAGTCACCTCCTTACACCAGTGAGGCTGAGTGGAATCTGATGTAACTTCACAGGCTGGTGATGAATCTCCAGCCTTGCAGTGCTTGGCTGGGTGAATGCTCTGAGCCAAAAGGAGCTACATCAAGAAAGAGAGCAAGTTCCTTGGGCAGACAAAATTCATTTCTGTTCCCCACCATGCTGTTGCTGCCAGCCAGGCTCCCAGGGTGTAAGCTGCCCTCCCTTTGCCTACTTGAAAACTTTTGGGTTTTCTCCCCTCTCTCTGTGCTTTCAAACACACAGTTTATTGTAAAAAGCTGTGTCCCAAAGTCCAGGCTTTGGCTAAGAGGTAAACACCAAGAGTTAAACCCAAGCCGTGGAGTTATAGAAGGCTCTGCTTTATCAGAGAAGTGTCAGGCTTCCCCTCGCTGTGACTGCTATCAGTAATTAGCACACCCTACAGAGCCTGCTGCTGAACAGTCCACATGCTAAATGCTGCTTTGTCATCAAAGTACAGTAGCTTGTAACTAATTACATCCCAGCTTTATCTGGACCAGTTCTTCCTTTTAAATACACTTAATAACTCTGCCTTTGAAGGTTCTGGGCATAAAAATAACCACTTCAAATAATCTCCTGAAGACACATGCCACATTAGGTATAGAGCTGAAGTAGGCACCTTGTATTATCTGAGCAAAACAAGAGCCCTGGGCCCCTGCTGGGACATGGATGGAGGTTCTGTGGTTCTCCTGTGCTGCTTGTGTGTTGGAGAGGAAGGCTGGAGAGCCAAAGTTCATGTTTTACAAGAGTCCTGTGCATACATTGTCAGTAAAGATGCGAGGAAGGAAAAGTGGACTGTGCCAAAAAAGAGCTGTGATTTGACTCAGCAGTGACTGACCTGAATGGAAAGATAACAATGTAAGGGCTGAAATTTAGCTTTAGTCCCGAGTCCTCCTCCATGACCCGAGACCATCCACTTCTCTTCCTAAATCATGTTTGAACATTGCCAGTTGCACTGGATTCACAACTCTGTCTTCTGTCACCCTCTCCCTGACCTTGTCAAAAGAAAGACCAAAGAAAACATTTTTATTTTCCAGATCTTGAAAGTTCCTGTGGGATGGGAAACACCTTTGCAGAAGGAAGGGCTGCTGTGGAAACCGGGTTGCAAGTTGGTGATGAGACCAGGATTCATGGACCTGGTGCCTGTAAGGCTCTGCTGGGTCATTTAAAGACTACGTGGTGGTCACAGCAGCCAAGGTTGTGAAGTCTGGGTGCTCCAGTTAGGTGCTAAAATACCCCATAGGGCAGGATCAATTTTTGTTGTAGCTTTAGTATTTTTGGTGTGTATTTTTTATTGCTATTTAATTTCCAGTTGTACAGTGAGACCATAAACTCCAGTGATGCTTGAGATCGATGGGAATGCACTGGTCTCTTGCAGCAGTTTCTGTATCTTTGAGTTAGGGAGAAGGCAGAGAATTCAAAAGCAATCCACGTAAGTACCTGGACAGGAGGGAGGAGCAGAGCAGGGACGGGACCTGCAGCTCCTCATCTGAGAGCAAACCAAACAGAAGCAGCACCTCGTGCAGTGGGAATCAAACCCTAAAAGATCACTCACAGAGAGGGATTTTTTTTTCAGTGGCTCCACACCCAAGCTGTCCTGGGATCTGCTCCCCCACAATAATCCCATACCTTGCAGGCTTGTCTGCTCAGCCACACGAGCAGGAGAAGGCAGCAGAACGTGTCAGCTTTCAGCTTTAGACAGAGCTGACAATTTGCACAGTTTGCAACTTGCTACTAAAAAAAAAGAGATTGTTTTGTCATTGCTCGCACATGGTGGCTAATTCAGCTGTGCCAGGACACAGTTAATTATTTGAGCTTGCTGTCTGTTTGTCAGAGCCCAGAGAAGAGAAGTTTTGGGATGCATTGTTTGTTTAACCTATAGTGCCTTTTGTTTGCTTCACAATGGTGAATATCTCTTCTATTTTTTTCCTTTTTCTTTTCTTACCCCTTTCTAAAGCTTTAATTCCTATAATCCAAACAGCCTCTTTTCTCTTCCTGCTGATGATGAGTTATCCACCAGAGATTAAATTGTCTCAGGGGGAAGGGCAGCACTGAGTGCCCTGCAGCAGCAGGGTTGGGAGACAAAGTGTGGTGGTGGTGTTGCTCATGGCCTGGGCTCATCCTGGCTCTTTGTGATGTAGGGAGTGAGCTGGACTCTTGCCTGAGTCAGTGCATAAACATCTCCAAGGTGTTATTCAGCCCTGAGTCACTGCCTGTGTCTCTCTGCTGCCTGCAGCCCTGGCTGAGGGTGACCAAACTCCTCAGCTGGGTGCCTCCAGGCAGGGATGGGCACCCACCAGTGCCTCCCATCCAGGGAGAAGGCCATGTCCTGCTCGAGGGCATGGTCCTGCTGCTGAGGACATGAGGGAGGACAGAATGAAACCATCCCAGATAGATGAAACCATCTTGGGAGTTGCCATATGGATGGCAGAGCTCAGGAAGGCTGCACACCATTGTCCAGCCCTCGAGGCAGCCCCCACATGGTCCCAGGTCCATGTGTCCCAGCAGCATGGCTGTTCTGCTCCATGGTGGTGGAGGAAAGCTGCAGTGCAGGGGCTGAGCACTTGCAGGCTCTTCCCAGATCTTCTCCCCTCTTGCCTGTGGACCATGGGAAAACCATCCCCACACCCTGGTCTGCCTTGCTCCTGCAGATGTTCCTCCTCTGCAGATGTCCCTGCAGAGGAACATCTTTACACACTGGGGCTCCGGGTTGCTGTGGTGTTTGCAAAGCTCTTCAGAAGCTGTGGAAGTGCCAAGTATCCTTATGGCTGCTGCTAGAAATGCTGCCACTTCCCAGACAGGGAGCATTCGGGTCGGGAGAGCTCTGGCTGTATTCTCCAGGTGGCAGCTGCTATATAAAGGAAACAGATGTTTTGTTACAATTTCTGAGGTCTTCTAATAGTTTTGTTATATCTCTGGAATGGAGGGCTAAGGTCAGCAGCGAGTTGCCGTAGCCAGTGCTGCAGGACTGATTTGATCATGAGAAAAATGACTGTTTATTAGTGCAGGCGAGAGCTGGGAAAAATATTTCCGGGAGGAGGGGAAGTATTTGTGAGGGTTGGCTGGCTGTGAAAGCCCTGTGTGGACTTGGCTGGGTCTGCAGCTCCCTGTTACCAACTGCCTGAGAGCAACAACTGTTCGTTTCCAGAAGTTTCTTGGAAAGAGATCCATGGGGATGGTGCTGTGGTGTGTCCCTGGGTGTGCATCCCAGTCGCTTTGCTGCTGGTGCCCACAGGAGCTCAAGAGCATTGGGGGATCTTCAGCTTCTCCACCAAGAGTAGCTCCCCCTCCTTTGCTTTTGGGGCTGACACAAGGAGAAGTCACCCCTCAGCTACACGCAAGGTCCTGCAGTAAACTGATGCTTTTAAAATGATAATAAAACAACCCCAGGCAAAGCATATTGCTTCCAGACCTTTGGTTTCAGAGTCAGGCTCTCTACATGATTCCCAAATGTTTTGCTTCCCATCCCTTAATGTCAAGTCTTGGAAGTTTAACTAATCATCTGCATACAGATTTTGCTTAGCTCAGGTCTTTATTTCCTCCTTTGATTCAGTTTGCAGTGAAGCCTTCTATGCAGGATATTAATTTCATTTTTAACCAGCTTCTTTTATCCTTGAGACTTGAGTGCCAGGCACCTTGTGGCAAACTGGGTGGCCACAGGCTGGGAGTAGTCAGGGAGTGAGTTCAAAGGCAGTAAAAACATTTCATCTGTTCAAAGACAGCTGTAGTCCCAACTCCTGACTTTTTTTTTTTGAGCGGTACTCATAAAAACCAATAATATTTAATTAATAAAAGTTAAAGCAAAGTAATTAGAGCATCATTTCAACACTGAAATAAGAAGTTTATTACCCTGTCCTAAACTTTTATTGTTGGTAATTATAACTCTGGCTACTCTTGTTCTTTCATTTGAATCTATTTGCTTGGAAAGGTCGAACTCTGTACTGGAAGGCAGAGCTTTGCATTTCAGAGCAGCTGCTGCCCAGGGTGGCTGTTTTCAGGGATGCTGTGACACAGCTGCTGTGGCAACACAAGGATTTGAGCAGAATTTCACAGCTGTTTAAAGGGCTTTGTATTTCTCACCTTTATTCAGGTACCTAGCATTGAACTTCTGAATTATGACACAGCTTCGTAAGTCTGTGTTCTTGGTAGGGTTTCTGTTCCACAAAGTGTAGCAAGTTGTTTTAGGAGATCATGGAAACTTCTGCTCCTGTGGCATCCTGTGTTTTGGAGAGCTGTCAGTTCTTCATCCTTTTGTTTTGTGTTTGATTTTTGTTTTGTTTTTTTTTTAAAAAGCCTCTCCTTTTCTTGGTTTTGAATCTGGATGGAGGCTGAGCAGTGTCTTCAGGCTGCACAAACCAGGGAACAGCCCATGAGGTCTCCCAAGGCACCTGGGCTGGTACAGCAGCATCCTGACCCTCCTCTCTGTCCTGCACCCACCACCAGAGCCCAGGGCCATGGGTGTCTGCAGGACCCATGCACAGGGAGCAAGTACCCCTGGTGAGAAAAGCAGTGTTTGCAGAGCAGCAGACAGCACTCAGCAGCTGTAGTCACAGCCAGGCTGATCTTTAAGATAAATGTTATTTAAATTACTGTATCTCGGCTGCTGTGGGAGCTGCGTACCTCAGCTTAGCATGCTAAATATACCTTATTAATTGCCTTGCTTTTTACACACCCCAGAGGCTGGTGCATCGTTAAATACGCTAGGAACATTTATTCCTGCAGGTTTTGTTTCTTATTGAAATATTGCAGTTCTTAATGGCTCCTCTGTTTGGGATCAGGTTGGACCTGGAATATTGCAACTGGTCCTGTTTTCCCCTTACTCTGCCAAGCACAACAGCACAGTGCCCTGGTATTTGTGTTGTAGTGCACTGTGCTCGTACCAAACTTAGGAGTTAGGCTGGAGGAGTAAATACCTTCCTAGAGTATTTAGTTCTGCTGTTTTCCTGTATTGCTGCATTATCCAAAGGTTACAGCTGAGGTTGCTCTTTGCATTGTGCAGAGGGAGAGGCAGCTTCCTGAGGTGCAGATTGCAGCCTAAGCAGGCAATTAGCCGAGTGCCAGGATACAGCCCATACCCAGGTCAGGAACCCAGACCCCGCAGTTCAGCAGAGTTCAGAGCAGGACTCGCTTCACAGAGCACCAGGAGTAGAACCAGAGCCCAATTTCTTTTTCATCGCCTTCGCTGGAAGTAAGTCGGGGGAGCTGTGCTGGAGTTGTTGCTTTCAGACCGGTGTTTAATTGGCCCAAGAAGAGAATTGGAGTGCTGAGCAGCCACTCCAAACCCCCACGCTGCGTTAGGCTCCGCATGGAGCGTGTCCTTCAGGACTTTCACACGCTCCTTCTTGGGTCTGTGCACACCCACAGGAGAGGACAAGAAGGGGCTTTCAAAGGGCGAGGGAGCTGCCTTTGCAGCCTTTAAAAACACCTCCCTGGATCTACAGTGCTGCAGAGAAATAAGACCTGGAAGAGATTTTCTTTCTGATGGGAGCAAAGCTCTCCTGGAAGATAACCTTGGCTCCACTCCATTCTGGGAGATAGGTTTGCTTCACTTCAAGTAGGAAAAAAAACCTCCTCAGCTCCAAATAACATGTTTTTTATTGAGAGCCTCTTCCTTTTTTTACAGCCCTATTTGTTTTTATTGTAAAAGACAGTGAAGCACCTTGCACAGCAATACTGGTTACACACACCAGGTTGATCCAAAGCCCTCTGTTCCCTTCCAGTGCTGCAGCACATGGGGGGATGTGCACTGCAGTTGTGAAGGGTGCTCTGCTATGGAACAGGGCCAGTGGGCTCTGAGGACCTCTCATGGGTCACATCCCTAGGACAGGCTGCGCTCAGCCTCTGGAGCATTTTGTGTCTGCAGAACCTCAGCCCCTGGGTAGTCTTTAAACAACTGGTTCCTTCAGGCAGTTTCTAGTCTGCTTCCTTCCCTGACTGCATTTGTAAAGGAAAACACAACAGCAATCACCAGGCAACACATTATTGTATTATTCATGCCCTGTAGTTGAGAGTGATTGAGGTGGGGAAAAGGAGGAGAAAAACCCTGCAAAATTCATTACAGCTTCAACACCACAGAACCTCCCAGGATTTGGAGTATTGTGGCTTTAATGGGTCCCTGTTGCACAAGAGATGGCTTTGAGTGGAGGTGCTGAGTGATTGAGGTCCCTGCCTGGAGTGTTGGGTGGATCTGAATCCCACCAGCCTGGTGCAGGTCTGGGAGGAGGCAGTGGGGAAGCCCTGGGAGTGAGCTCCAGCAGGGACCTGTGCTGTGCCACACATCTGCTCCCATGGCCTGGGCATTGCTTTACATTGTTCTCTCTTGGCTGTTGAGGCTGTGGATGGTGGGGCAGAAGCTTTCCTGCCCTTGGCCTCCTGCAGTGCCTGGCTCATTTCACCTCCAATGCCAGCAATTGCTGCAATACTTGGGTGGAAATACAAAGGAATTATTGGAACCTGTTTTAGCACAACTTTTTCCACTTTGCAGGGTGTAGGGAGAGGGAAGAGTAAATGTGGACTGCTTAATGGCTTCTTCAGTGAGGAACTTGGTGTAGATCAACACCTCCTGCATTTCCTAGAGCTCTGTAGTTACTGGGTCTCCCTCCTCCTGTATGGAAATCACTACAGCTTCAGTCCTGGGCTGAATCATCAGGTGCCAGTCCCATGGCCACAAGAACAAAAATAGCTTTACTGGAGCTTTCTTCCAGAAGTCCTGCCCTTTGGCAGAAGGGCTGCTGTGTGTCTTCCATATGATTTTCCCCTGTGCCAGCCTGTCTGCTGTGCAGCTGTGTCCAGCACTGCTGTTGAGTGCCACCAGTTTCAGCACGACTCCTTGCAGATGTAGGTGGTGGGGTCTTCAGTTTTCCCTCTAGTGATGGCTGGTGGCCGTGTAGGACAGTGCAGAAGATGGCCTTGTAACCATCAGCAGACCACTGGTTACCAGCACGGTCTTTAAGGCATGATTGTCAGAGAGTGAACTCTACCTGACAGAGCCCATAAAGCTGGAGAGTAAGTAAAGGATGAGCAAGGCTGAGCTGATACAGTCTAATTAACTCCTGCTCCAGGCTGCATTGTTTTCTGTGCTCAAGCATGTTTTCTTCCAGATTTAAATTGATTATGAAGATCAGCACGATGACAAAATGCTGCTTTTGAAATCAGACTTTTCACAGTAAATGGTTATTTGTTTTTCTACATGAAAATATTGGCTTATCCAGGGTGATGCGATTCTCTCTCCTCTCCTCTTCCACCTTCACTCCTGCCTGATTTGTGCCTGTAGTTTAATTAAAATCATACAGTATTTCCGTGACTTGGTACGTCTCTGCTGCTAGCCTTGTGTTTGATTTATATACAGCATTCCAGTGAAACTGCCTGGAAAAATTAAATAGACATGAATCAACTTGCCTCAGGCTTTTGAAATCAAACATTTCACAGCTAACTCCCTGTGGACATCTCCTTTCAGCCTCATGCAGGATAAATGTTACTGTAAGCTACTAAGCACAGGGCTACGTTAAAATGCAGTCATTAGGTGCGGGTTTTGTAATTGTAGTTGTTTGCCAAATCATAGCCTAGGAGCCAGGGAGCACTTTGATTCATTACTTATGATTATATGATTATTAAAATAAAAGAAAACCAGGACTGCTTGGGCTGTTGGACTTCACCTTTTTTTGTCTTGGCCTTTGTAGTGAATCTGAACCAGTGGCAAATGTCGGGTGTTTGTAAGAGCAGTTCCAGCGTAACTGTGTTTGATGGAGGCATTGTGAGTGCTTTTTCTGTCTGTGTTTTATCTGGAGGTGTAAGCTGTTGGCTCTGAGATGCTTATTCTTAGCTGAGCTGCAGCTCTTCTCGGAAGCTTAATACATCATAAAGTTAACTCCTTATCAGGATTTCGGCTTCAGTCTTTATCAGTGTGGCTTAAAATAGACCAAAACAGCAGAGAACCTGAAATGCTAGTCCTGTTATTCCATGTTCACATCATGCCTTTCTTAGGACTAGGAA
This sequence comes from Aegotheles bennettii, assembly GCA_013398125.1. Classification (NCBI taxonomy): domain Eukaryota; kingdom Metazoa; phylum Chordata; class Aves; order Caprimulgiformes; family Aegothelidae; genus Aegotheles; species Aegotheles bennettii. Next base: position 143,322 of record VZRW01008669.1, on the reverse strand, counting down.
TGAACAGCCAAAGGTGCAAGCCAGTTCTCTGCTGCTGGCCCCGTGCATCCACTGCCAGCAGAGCTGGGTCAGTCCCAGCGGCAGCCACGAGCCTTGTGTTGAATTTCCAAACGGACAAGCAGAAAGGGAAGAAGCCTCCTCGGTGCCTGCTGGATGGTCTGCTGGGAGCCCACCAACCCCCATGCACAACCTCACTGAGTTTCATTCCAAGCTGAGCTGCTCCAGTGTTAGTCACAGTGGAGCTTCTCAGGTGTCTCTCATCCGTCCTGCCTCGTGCTTGATGGGAGTTAATCAAGAATTGCCAGCATTAGGGAAGACAAAAAGAGCCCACTGTGGGATTTGGGCTCAGCTGCATCCTTTCAATAATTTATAATAAGTCTTGGTGTCTAATAACCTAATCACAAGGATTTGGGGAAGGCGGGGATGAATTTGTTTGTTTCTTCCTGGCCACAGGTGATATTAAAGTGAAGAAAAGAAAATTAATCCCCTTTTCTGATTTGTCTTCTAAAAGATATGCAAATAATATTGGGGGCTGTTGAAAATACCGGTGATTACTGGATTGCTGAGAGTGAATACTAAAGCAGTCCCTCTGCACACAGTGCTGTGGCCCAGAAGTGCCAGTTGTGGACGTGTGGACGTGACTTCTGCTGCTGGAGAGCAGAACACTGCAGGTTGGGGTTATATTTGAGGGCATCCATGGAGTTTATAAAATGGCAAAGAGTAGGAAGGCCTGGAAGAGAAAACGGGAGATGTGTAGAGGAGGAATACACCAATAACTTGGTGGATCATCAACCAGAGGAGCATGCAGCAAGTGTGTTGGGCTCCTGGCTGTGCTGCATGGGAGCTGGTGTGGTTGGGAGGGGGGTGTCAGCCACCACTGCCTTCCTGACCTCCGGAAATCCTGCTGCAGGGGACACAACCTGTCATCTCGTGTTTGCGAGTGCTTTTCAATTTAATACATTTTAATCAGAAAATTAATCAGGAAACACCAGTTCAGCAAGATAATTGAACAATGAAGAGACATGATAATTACTGTTTAGTCTAATTAACTTTGTTAAGTCTTTATTGGGAACAGAGACTTCCTGAGTGAAACTTATTAAATGGTTCTCCCTGGAAAACAGAATCCCCATCAAAAAGCCTTTGTTCCACACTTTGTTGATCAGGAACTGGGTGCCTGTCTTTAAATTAGGGAAGCCAGCAGGTGGATTTGGGGAAATCTGTTACCTTTCAGTCCAATCTCCTACATTTATTAATTAATGTATGTAACCCTTTGCTCTCCTTGCTTCTTCCCAGATGGACAGGATTTGATTGCCAACAAAACCTATGGGGCTGGGCAGCCCCACAGTGCTGCATCCATGTTCTGCTTTGTTCCCATCTCTCATCTTCAGGCATGTGGAAAATGGACAAGGGATTGGGGATTATCAGCAAAAGTGGCTGAGGGACTTTTCTTTGCTGCAGTAAAGATCTATAAAAGCACCAAAATCTTTGGTAGGGCTCTGGCAGGATGGAGCTGCTGGGAAACCTGCAGCACTTGGTGGGTATGAGAAGGGGGTGTGTGGTCCTGTGGGTTGGGATCACGGGGTCTGGAAAAGGCCAGGTCTGACACAGAGAGGCATCAGGGAAATTGGATGTTGTCAGAGGCACGATGTTACTGCTGAATATTTGTACAGGGCCAGAAAACTTAACCTCTGTGAAAAGCCATCAGGAACGAAAGCTGCCTTCACGTCTGTCGTGTGCTCCTCAGCTCTGACCTGTGTCTTCGCAGGCTCTCGGAAGACTCGAATAAATCAGCTGTGTTCATTGAAGAATATTAATGGGCATAAAGAGCAGTGTATGCCTGGGCACAAATTAGCATGAAAGAGTTGGTCTGTCTGGTCCAGTCCCCTCCTCTGCTTTTGCTTTGCTTTGCTTTTCCTGGTAAAGGCGTTGCATTAAATATTTATAATTTCAGAATGGAGGATTAAAAATAAATATTGAAATGAACTTGATTGGCTTTTGATCTGCTGAGAGAGCCCTTTGGCTGGCCACAGTCCAGCAAGCGACTGCCCCACCGGGAGCTTGTGCATTATTCATATTGGGTTAGGTCAGGAAGATGAGAGAGACTCAGGATATCGACCCTTTAGGAGAAGCATGAAGGAATGTGATTTAATAATCTGTGGCTCACAGGGTTATCTTCTGGAGGCAGCAAGCTATGAACCTGGGGGAACTCAGGAGCTTAGATCTTGCTCTTAGTTTCAGTCATGTTGAACCTGAGACATCCCTTTATAGCCAAGGGATTTAACATCCATGTAGCTGGGCAGAATCCAGTTTCCCTGGGGACAGGAGTGCCCAAACCAAGCTGCAATCCCTTGGCTATTTAAGGTGAGGCCATTTTGTTTTCTGTCAATATTAATTGTAAACCACACAAGGATGTTCACAGCACAGCAGGGCTGCCTTTTCCAAAACCTAGGGGTTTTAATGAGCAATTTTTAATGAGAGAAATGCTCTGAAAGAATGTTTTGCTACTTCTGTTTCTCATGAGCTCAAGGAACACAAGAGCATCTCAGGCTGTACCCAGTGTGCTCTGCCTTGCCTCAGACCTTAATGTTTTCATTACAACAGGGCACAGGATTGGTCCCCACAAATCCCGTTATCTCCCACAGTTCATTTGTGCAACCAGAAGCCTGAGTGTTTTGAATTTCTTGTTGGCGAATGGCACTGTAATTGAATTTTTAATTTATTTGGTCCAGTTTATAATTAAAATAAGTACTCTCTCACTTATCGTCGTGCGTTGCTCTTGGGTTTTTCCACCCGTGTCCTGTTTTTGAGGCTGCAGAGCAGCTCTGTGTTGTGTTCAGCCCTGAAGCACGAGGGAGACGACTTCATTACTCCTTGTTTTTTCTGGCTTGCTCAGTGCTGGTCGTTTTGTTCCGTTGTGCTGAAGCACTGCGTTATTTTCCCAGCTCCAGACGTGGGTCTATTGGGAGAAAGCATTCTTGGAGAGTGCAGCCTAACGGCCTTGCATTGCTTGTTTATTTCCCTTCTCCTGTCTTTCAGTTAATTATTGTGTAAATGCTGCAGGTTGCTGCAGAATCGCTCTACAGATCTGGCACCTTTCACCAGGGAGAGGCAACAAATGCTTTTTCTAGAGGGGCAAATGGTGAGGAACCTTCTGGTTTAATTTTTCCCTCCCATTGTTTCCTGTGGCGTCATATAGAAAATAAAATTGCTAGGGCTTTAAAACACTTCCCTGGCTGCACAAAAGAGCGTTAATTGTTATTTAAGAGGGACAACTGGGCAAGGTTAAAATCTGTGAAATGAAAGAGAAGAAAAAAATATGTCAAAATTGCAAAGGGGGAGTAGGAAAGAGATGATGCTTTTCTACAGCTTTGTGTTTATACAGAGCAATATTTGCAGTTTCAAGGTGGAAGAAAAGTAGAATAATCCTTTTTTATTTCCTTTTCCTGCAACCCTTCCTAGACAGTAAATTGCTGTTTTCTCCTTCAGAAGGAGAGATGGGAACTGGTGAACCCACTGGCTTTGTCCCAGCCTGGTTTGGTGGCCATGCAGATGATGTGAGTCATTATGCCTGGAAGATGTACACCATTAACCTTTGTGAAGCCGACTGTGGTGTTCTGCAATTCACATTTTAAAATTTCTTTGCTGTGCTGCCCTAAAAAGTAGAATCCCTATGGCATCAACTGCTTTTTGTCTTGTGCCTGTGCAACGAATAACACAGCACGGGAAGTTCAGGAGCGTGATGGAAAGGGCAGGGGATTCCCTAGGCACCAACAAAACCTGAATAATTAAGGATATCATAAAGCTTTAATAGGGGCTTCAGCCTATTCTTCAGGGTAGTTCTGCCCCTGTAGAGAGTCAACATTTGGCTGGGCTTAGAAAACCCCAAAGACAAAGACAGTCAGGCTGTGTTGGGTCTGCCCCCAAATCTTGCTCCTCACCTTGATGCTGATGCAAACACCTTCAGTTCTGCAGATGCACAGATCTTGCTCTAGCAAAGAGCATGGGGATAACTTTCCCAACAAAGGCTATTCCCTCCTGAACTCCAAAGCCTTCCTATTTACGCTGTGACATAGGAGATTTGCCTCACTCGCTGTTCAGAGCCACAAATGCTTTTACTGCTCAATAGGTAGCAAGCCACAGCCTGCTGAAAAACTTGCACCACGCTGCTTGGCTTTATCCTGTCCCCTGCAGAACAGCTTTTTCACAGCTACTTGTGCAGCCTATTTCTTTTGTCATAAAACTTGTAATGCTGTGCCGGCAGCACTCACCTACATCTCTAATTTCACTCCACTGTAACAGGCAGGCTACAGAATCTTAAATAAATGTTTGTTGGTCATTAAAGCCATATTTACAGAGGCTTAACAGCTCTGTAATAGGCATAGAACTTGCTCTGCAGAATTGTTACAGCATAAATATACCAGAATAAGCAGCTGGTAGTTAAAAGCTTTGTAACTCACAAAAAGCTGTAATTTGCTGATTAACAATGGTTGATTGCAGTGGTATTGCAAGATCTATTTCCTAGCGTCACCAGAAACCTGACCCTTCTCCAAAAGGCCCAAATGAAAGGAAAACACTGCTAGAGGTGCAGAAATGACCAATAGCTGGAGAAGTTTCGACCCGTAATGTTGGATTGACCTCAGTGGAGGTGGGAACTGGCAGAGCTGTGAGCCAGCTGTGGCACAGCTGGATTCTCATGGTGTAGGTCAGTGTGGGTCTCCTGTCAGCACGGCTTTGCATCAGCTGAATATATCATTCTTTATCTCTGAAGCTCAAATTCATGGAAAGCCCACAAAAGCCAAGCTTTCTTTTCTATTCTTGGTAATTTTCCACTGCTAATTTGTTAGAGTTCCTCAGCAAGTCCCTGCGACCCCATCTGTTTTTTCCTTTGGGGCTTTGCCTTTATGGCTCTGGCATTTCAGGATGCCGTTTGCTCAGAACCTGTTGTATGTAAAACTATTTTTTCTGAAGCTTCCATGTACCTCTGCAGCACAGATTAATATGTTAATACCACTGAACTCTTTCTGACTGACAGGATTTCAGTAGGATGTAGGTTTACCTTCTGTGTGAACATCCCTTTCACCCAAAGGTATCTTCAGAGTCTTTTAGTCTTTGTTTTAAATTATATTATGTCCCTGATTGAGGAAAAAAAAAGGGGGGAAGAAAGAGTCAGGAACATAAATTAAGCCTTCAAATGCATGTGCAGTTCTCTGTGACACCAACTTTGCTCTTGGGGTTTATGATGCTAATAAAATACTGTTCACTGCTAATAGCTCTTTTCTTTCCAGCCTCGCAAACTAAGACGAGGAAGTGCATGTATTGAAGGAGTTCACATTTTATGTCTCTCTGAATCAATATGGCCCTGCTTTATAGGTGTTTTTAGGTAGAAACTGGCTAGTCATGCCTGGGTTATCTTAACTATTATTTGTTATTTGGACAGAGGACCCCAGCCCTCCTTGTCCCGGGTGGTTGTACATGCAAATCTAAATTATTTGTATCCCGAAGAGCCTCTAAATATTACTAAGTAGGATAAAAGACCAAGAAGCAGCAAGACAGTCTGTGTGATGTGTGCTGGGGCACAGGACACAGAGCCATCATGAGCATTGGCCTCCAACTGCCATGGGTTTGCAGCAGGTGTTTGCACACAGAGGTTCCTGCAGCAGGTACCCATGGGTGTTAATGAGAAAACCACAGTAAATGGTCCCAAAATAACTCCTTGTATCTCTGCTGAGGACCTGGGCTCTCCCTTTTATGCTCTTAGATTAAACCTGTCAGGTACTTACAAAGAGAGTTATTTTAAGTGATCAGCAATAATAATTTTTGTCATCTTTAAAATAAATCAAGTTAGGAACTGCCTGAGTGGGGCAGCAGAAGTAATTAGAGTCAGAATCCTGGACACATGCCCTGGCTGGCTCCAGCACCTCTTATTACAGAGCTGCTGCTCCTGATGAAACCTTTGTTCTTTCATTGCAAAATCTGGAGTGGCCTGGCTGGGAGACCACTGGTGGTGACTGGATCATGGTGCTTGGTACCTCGCTGAGGGCATCCAGGCAAGATTGAAGTGAGTCCCAGACAACTTGTCCAGGAAAGAGAGTGTCAAGCCTCATGGCTTAGAAGATACAGATTTAAAGACTAGTGACCTTAGTCTAGGTTTTTGCATTAGAATCTGTGATCTGTATAATCCAAGTTCTCCCAATTTCTCAGAAAACTTTGTGAACTCCTAACATACAATAGTAATGCTTTCCTCTTGTTTTCTTGTCCAGTTTCTCACTGACCCAGAATACTGACAAATGGCTCCGATCCAGAGATCTGTGTACGGAGCCATTTGGGGAAACCACAGTAGGAACCCGACACAGAAATCAGCCCTCAAAATGGAATTAACCTTTAGAAAGATCTTATAAGTAAGTGGCTCGTACTCTTCGAGATATTCTGAGAATCACTGACAGTACGACCAGGCTAATTTAAGTATGAGCTGGCCTGTAGTATGCAATTTCCCTTTGCCTAGGAAATCTCTGCACTTAATTTGCTCTCTTTTTAGGACTTAGGCTTGTTTCTAAAAATAGAGCTTTATTCTTCACGTTCACTTCCTAAAGGACAATGGCAGAAGAGAGAGAGAGGGAGAAAATGCCATAAACTGGGACAGGTTGACTGCACATCTGGGAGCTCTTTTGGTACTTAATTGCTGCATAATGTTCTTCACAAGCTGTAGCCTCATACGTGTCCTCTTGGAAGCTGCTGTTGTAATGCTGTAGCCCCTGCTTTGGAGACTGAGCATGAGTTGATGGTCAGGTATATGGCTCACAGAGTGGAAAACTCTTGGTTCCTTCTCTTTGCTCGGTGAGATCTCAGCCAGGCCACTGCTATGCTTGTTTCTGGGGCTTTAAATGCCTCATTTCTGCCAAATCCATTGCTGAGCAGAGGGAAGCGCAGGAGTCCTAAAGATAATCCTGTGGTGTGTGGCTTTCTGCAAGGCTGGGACACTGGGAACTGGGGGGAAGCTCCTCTGTATAACTGCAAACATCAACTTATAATGACATAGAGAAATTATTCCATTGTTTTTGTTATGTAAGGAAGAAAATCTGACCACAGAAATGTATTTTCTGGCAATATGGATGTGGTCCCTTTTTCCTCTTTCAGAGGAAAAAAACCCAACAATTCAAAACATTTTGTTTGAATTTCCTCACTTTTTAAAATGCAGTTCAAACAGAACTTTTATGGGAAAAAACCTGGTAAAGATTCTCCCCTACTTTTCATTGGGATTGTGTACATTTTAGCTAGCTAATCCCAAAATTCTGGGGGCCCTCATCCAAAAGGCAGGGAAGAGATGCCAGTTCTGGGGGTAAGTGCATGCAGTGTTCACTTCCCTTGCCAGTGGCAGGGACACACAGTGTATTTTGGACATACAGCATCTGATAATGAATGAATGCAAGTTTAAAGCAGAGGTGACCGAGTAAACTTCTACCTTCTTAACTTGGAAGTGGTGCGTGTCCATGTCGAGTGGTGAAGATGTCAAACTGCAGTAAATTTATGCTCTCGAGCCATCAAATTTCTTCCCTGTCTTTCTTAACCTTGGGACAAATTAAATCGAATTCTGCTGTGAAGCCTAAAGACATAAAATTTGTTAGCTGCAACAGTATATTCTGCCAAGCAGTCAGAACTCCATAGTATTAATTACTTTATTCGATAGTTAAATAAATGATGTGATCTCTGGATCCAGGGGGAAGCCACCCAGGAGTATATAAAGGATGCAAAGATATTCCTGTCAGTGAACATCAAAACTCAAGTTGCCAATTTGCTGTGGAGAGCAATAATCTGCTCTAAAGCTGCCTCCGTTCCTGAGTGATACCATACCAAGTATGAGCATCATTAATAGGTCTGCTTGAACAGTGCAGCAGTGCTGAGTGGGGGGGCTGCTGGACGTCCTGCTTTCCATTAGCTCTCCTCTTCTGGAGCGAGCAGCACCTGCTGAAGGTGGTGCCCCCTCCTCCCAGGCTACAGACTGCTTCTCTCTGCAATTAGATTCCCACAGCTCTGCAAACAGAAATGTGTGAACATCTCATCTGCTCCAGATGCAGCCAGGTGGGTCCAAGGCCACCCCAGTGTGTAGGTTAAGGTGGCTCCAAGGCACCCCAATGTGTAGGTTAAGGTGGTCCTTGTTGCTGTTGGCAGTGAACTGGAGACCCCTTCTCTGGTTTCTTTCTCAGGCAAAGCTGTGAAGATGCTTTTTGTAGGGAAAAACAATCTTTCAAAGAGACCCAGGTCTAGGCTGGGAGGCACCAGCTGATGGAGAGTTTCCCACTCCCAGGTTGTTGCAGTGATTCATTACCCCATTTGGAAGAACGCAAGCATTATTGTGAATTCAGATTTGGCTGCCTTTAATTTCCACCAAGAGATTCTCTCGGTGCTCGTCTCTGCTAGATTAAAGAGCCCTCAGTATCTGATAGTTTCTTCCTGTGAAAGTTCTTGTGCACTATAATCAAATCATCCTTTGAATTTCTTCCTGATAAGCTAAAGAGGTTAATCTTTCCTCAGCCTTCATTCTGAGGCATTTGTTTCCATGAGTCACTCGTGTGCTTCCTCAGCTCCCCATCTCCACATTTGTGTCTTGCAACAATGCACAGATACTACAAATAGGTGTAGTACCAATGCACAGATACTGCAAATAGATGTAGCACCATTAAATTGAGCTCAGAACCAGCCCAGGGGTTGGCTCAGGTACTGTGCTGATGCTCTGTGCTGGCTCAGGCAGGCCAGGAGCATGCCTGGGACACCACACCAGTGCAGAACTGGTTGGAGAACCCAACTGCCTGGGGAGAAAACCTGTAAGAAACAATTGTAGTGTTTGAATTTCATTTGCAGCAACAGTTTTCTAATGCAAAGTTGTTATTAATGAACATGGGGGAAACCAGCCAAGGTGCACCTTGATTTGAGATGCTTTTTCATTGTTCCTGTTCCAGTTCAACCTGGTATCTGTCTTCTTCTTTTTCCTCCCTTATTTCTTTCCTTTCTGATGGAAGATGGAGAGCAGCTGCTGTGAAAAAGGTGCTAGGTAGGCACCTGATTTATTATCTTTGTGAGTTTACCGCAGCAGCTGTTTGGTGTCTCCCTCCAGACACTCAGGGCATGTTTTTATTCAGTGCAGTGCCACGAGCTGGGTCCTGCACCAGGAGTTGGGGGCTTCCCTTCCCAGGGTGCAGCCTGGTTGCTGGGATGACCGTTTTGTCCAGCTTTTAAATCCAAAGCAAAGCTTTCAAAGATCTTGAAGAACTTTTTCTTTATGAAGACCACATTTATGAACATTTTCTTTATGAAGACCACTTTTTCTTTGTGAAGACCGTTTATGAAGACCACGTGAAGGGCTAAGAATTGTGGGTATTTTCAGAAAAGAGCACATATTAAAATGCAAAATAGGAAGGAGGGGTGAGGTGGACAGGGAAGTTGCTCTTCCAGCACGATGCTCAGCTCATTAGTGCTCTCTGCCCTGGGCAGCGTTGCACACTCGTTCTGGTATTCAGCTTAATTTATACTGTAAAAAAGCAGGGGGAGAGTTTAATAAAAAAATATGCAGAATCTCAATCCTGCCAGATGCTGAGTGCTTTCTTGTGAAGAGCTGAGTTGGCAGAAGCCAGAGCTGCTCAGCACCTCTGGAAACCTCCTCCTCTAGCTTTATTGTTAGGCTGCAGAGCTGGCCATAAAACAGCACAGGAGCTTTCCAGTCAAATGGAAGGCAAATCCAAGGGTTAGGGTACGGATACTTCCCTGTGTACAGAGTCATTCCAGAGGGTGAAATCCTCACTTTTCATCGATCCCATGGAAAAGGGGAAAAAAGATGTGGTAGAGGAATAGGGAGCTCCTACACTGAGGAGAGAGATGAGGAGTGGTGGAGGGAATAGTGTCAGCCCAGGAGATGCACACATGAAACAAACCTTTGGTGTTGGATGCTTCTGGACCAAAGCTGCCTCGTACTCTGAATATGATCCAGGACTTGTGTAATGTGGCCTTGATCTCAGCTGTAAGCTCAAATCCTAATCAATAGCAGTAATTAAGGATAACAGATGCAGAAGCAGAGATCAGAGCCCTGCTGTGATTCAGGTTTGCGGGTGCTTTGCCTGCACCAGGCCATGCCATAGCAGTGCAATTATCTGCATGAGGACTGCACAACAGTGGCTGCAGGGGCCTGCAGAAGGTTTCTGCTCATTCTGAGTGCTGTGGGCTCAGCCCCTCACTGAGCAGGACTACCTGGGAAGGCTGGAGCACCGGTGAGTGCAATTGTGACTGAGGTGGGAGCTGAATCAGGAGAATAATTTCCTTTTTAAACCAGGAATTTAAGCAGCAAGTTGAGTGTTACAGAGTCCCGCAGTCCTTCAGAAGGCACCTCGTGCCTATAAACAAGCACCCCCATCTCTCCAGCACACCATAAAATCCTTGGGTAACGATCATCATGACAACTATAAACCCGTTGTTTCCATTCTCTGTGATTTATTGAGCTGCTGGAAAAGGTGGGGCTGCTGCTTTATTGGGATGATCAAATGTTTGCAGAGGGAAAATACAATCTGCATTCCTCCAAGGCTGCTTTTATACATTGGATCATGAATACATTTCCTTTTCCATTAGCAATTTAACATTGGAGGACACAGAAAAGCTTCTTCAAAGTGATGATTTTTTTTTTTAAAGTCAAGTCCTGGCTCTGTGGGAGTGAATGCAAGAGCCTGTGCAGCCGTGGGAAAGCTGACACTGGAGCTGTTCCCAGATGGGACCTCAGATAAAACCCAAATGGGTTTTATTTTTCTCAAGAGTTTGAGTTTTCATTTCTAATTGAGATGAAGCCACATTGCAGAATGCCAAAAGCCCCTCCACAAAACAGCATTTTCTTTCTCTGGGCAGCTCTGACAGACACAACCACTTGCCCTGTCCTCCTGGGATGCTGAGCACCTGCCTGTGATAATGGAGAGCAGGGGGGACAGAGTGACCACAGCGTGGACAGGACAAGTGAGGAAAGAGGACTTTGGTCCAGCGAGAAAAGGGGATGAAGGAAAACAAATCCTTCGTGTCTCTCGTGTGCTGGATCAGCCAGGCACACACACACAGAGGAGATAAATGATGCATGGGGCTAGCAGGGATTTGAGCCTTGCATTATCTGGCCACTTCTCTGTTAAATACTTTTTATTGTTTTCTGCTGAGTTAAGTCCACACAGGTACTCCAGAGACACTGCCTTTAGTAGTTGCAAATGTGCAATCGAATACAATTAGTAATTGTAGTAACCAGCACGCTGTTGTAATTAACCCAAGTGTTTCTTACTAATTACAACAACTACAGTTCAGAAATCATTCACAGGTTAGATCTGGTCCTTTCTACTGGGGAAAACAGCCCCCTGGGACCCCGCCAGTTAATCACCCCAGTGCTACTGGGACAAGCAGTGCTCTGCATCACAAGTCACAGCTTCTCCGTGTGGAGCTCATCTCGACGATGTTCTCATGTGCCTTAGGTCAGAAAGAGCTCCTGTGGGCCAGATCCCTGGCTGGTGTTACCCAGAAGAGCTCCACAGCTGGCAATGGGAGTGATGGGGTGGAGCCAGAGGAGGATGGATGTCTTCTGGGGAGACTCATTGTGCAGCAGGACAGCAGGTCCCCCCAGCAGAGCAGCTCAAGGTAATGACACCCACGACCCTTACGTGGTATCTCTGTGCAGCACTTGCCAGTTCCCCCAGAAAAAAACCATCAGCCCCTTCCCTTCCAGGAGGAGATACTGGCTGAGGTGAGAGAAGCTCAGGGAGGACGCAGAGCAGGAGGGAGCGTGACTCAAATTGCTAGGGAGGCAGAGGTTGGCTCCATAGGAAAATCAAGAGAGCAGTTAAAGGCCTTGGCAGTTGGTTGCCTAAAGCGACCACAAACATGTGTCTCGCCCTGGTAGGTCTCATCAGTGCAACTCAAATGTCATCTCATCCTGACAAGGGAGAGAGAGCAAAAGGCGCCTGACCTTGCTGGAAATAATGAGTGCTGAAAGGAGGGAGGGAGCAGAGCAGAGCAGTCGCAGGCAGCTTGTGTCTGATTTGTATTTCTCCTCTCCTGCTTTTTGTCCAATGGTATTAATTTTGGGGGTTATAAAAAGTGCTAGTTCTGCAGCAGTGCTGGAGCTCCTCTGTGCCAGGCACTGTATAAAAGCACAGGAGTGGAAAGCACCAGCTCCCAAAGTAGCTCTGCAACCAGCAAAGGCTCTGGCACCACCGAGCGCTGAGCCAGAAAGGTTTTCAGGAGATAAAAGTTCAATTCCCAAATTTAACACGTGCTCCTCTGTCTGATCCTGTGAGCCCTTTGTGCCTTGGTTCTCCCAGCTTAAAGCATGTTAGAGGTGGTTTGGGTAGAGCTGACCCTGCACGGGGGTGATGGGGCTGGGTGCAGTGAAGGGTAGGAGTTCTGTGTGAGCTCGTACCCAGCTGAGGACCCAGTGGGATGCCCCAGACTCTTCCATCCTCACGTGCAGCACTTGGCACAACGAGAAGCCATCTCTGCTGGTGCTGCCCCATCACACAGAGCTGATCATTGGGCTGCACCCTGCTATCATCTCTCAGGCTTGCTCCAGCCTGTTGCATCAATCCTCAGGTCCAGCTGGCAGGTGGCTGTGCTTCCTTTCACCACACAGCCAGGCTTTCTTTTCCCCACTTCCAGTACGTTTCAGGCTGAGGCTGAAGTGCAGGCTTAAAGGAACGTGTGTGCAGGACAGCAGGTCGAGGCATGGGGCATCCTCTCTCTTCCAGCCAGGGCTTTGTTAAATCCCCTTCACATCCCTGCACACGGCTGAGTCACGGCTCTCTCCCGCAGGAGCAGGGGCTGCTTTATCACTGCGTTCAGCGTTGGCTTCAAGTGAATTTCTCTCACAAGCAGAACTAATGAAAGGACTAAAAACTGCCAGGTTCCACTTGACAAACGGCTCAAAGGAGGGCGTTTTCTAAACGCTTTCAGCATTTGTGGTGATTGATCAGGGCAGGCTCGGAAGCAGCTGACCCGTGGAGTTTTTTCTGAAGGGGAATGATGGAAGAATGATGATGATGCTCCTTTCTTCTTGATTGCTGTAATTTTTGCTTTTCTGTAGATAATGTATCCAGTGTCCAGGTATCACCACCTGTGTTTTGGAGCTAGCCTGGGAATGCCATTTCAATCCATGCATAGTAACTATGCATCTACCTGTCCATTCACCATTCACGTAAGAGTACGCTGGGGATGGGATGGCATGTGCTGTGGTGGTTGTAGTAGACATGTAGAGACATTCCTACCCCTAAGTGCTTTATTGTCCAGAGTGAAGGTCACACAAGAGCTGGGGTCAGAGCCTGGCATCGGTCACTACAGCCTGTTCCAGAAAGGGGCTGGCTGCACTCACTCCTCACTTAAACCGTGGTGGTCTCTCCTCTGGAAACCCATGCTCAAAGGTGGGTGAATTTCTGCTTAGCTGGAGCAGGTAGGAAGGAGAAGGAGCTCTGGAGCAGGGAGCCATTGCCCATCTCTAGGCAATACAAGCTGGCAATGCTGGTGAGAGCTGCTCAGTGCCCTGCACGTGTTCATGTACAGCAGAGGGTTGGCTGAGGGGACCCATCCTCCATTTGATCTGGGTCAAATCACCTCCTTTTAAGAAAGTCACGATTTCTCTCTTTCAATAAAAATCAGGGCAGTGGTAGTCCTCCCACAGGTCCTGAGTGCTTCGACACGCTGGATTCCTGGGTGATCTGTGCTAGCATCCCAGCCAGAGCAGATGGGTCAGGGATGGAGGTCTGGGATCTCACCTGCTGACTGCTGTAGTCTATCCCTTGGATTTTTCTCATCAAATACGTTTTCAAGCTACAGTGACAGTTGTTTTCTCTTTATCTAGATTTAAAAGGAATTAATTAATTAAAAGGAGGCACATGGTGACTGGAAGCCTGTCCTTCCCTTGCTAAGGATTTCAGACACTTTATCTCCCTGGGCATCACAGTGAACCAAGCACGTGGTGACCAAGTCCAGACTGTCAGGTGGAAGAGTCGATGGCCCTTCCTCGACCTGTTTGTGCAGGTGAATGCTCTCTTGTTTAATTGATGTCCTATTTATTGTTGAAGTGTTGCCCTTTCTTTTTCCTTCTCTGTTTCTTGTTTCCCTGCCCAGGAAGCCAGGCTGGGTTCAGCGATCGGTCACAAGAGATTAGCAAACAAGCTGAGAACAGTTGCTGTGGAACATGTTTGAAATCGGGCAGCTCTTCCTGACCCCCATCTTCTCCCCCTCCCTCCCAGCAGCTTTCCCTGAATGCATTAGGGGACTTTCTGGAGGTGGATTTTCCCAGAGAGCCAGCAGCACGGCTGCCTGATTTATCACTGAATGCAGTGGATAAAAGCAATTGCGTGTTATCCTCTGAAACCCCTTGCTCGTTTTATGAATGACTCCTGTAAGTGTTGCTTCAGAGGCTTAATCCAGCAAAGCAAAGGGGAAGGGACACACATGGGATGTCCAGAAAAAAGGGAATCTAAATTCTGTCTGCAAGCTGGGAGCCTTGAGGATGTTTTTGTAAACTCACCCAGGTGGGCTGGTGCTAAGGGAGGGGGGGGAGGGGGGGTGTAGAGCAGGCACTGGAGCTCTGTGCCTGGCACAAAGCCACTCCTGCAGCTTCTCTTGATCTCTCTGTGTGACTCTCCAAAGCACAGAGATGTGGAATCAGGGCAGCAGCAGCACGTTCTCCATCTCCAGCTGTTCTGCAGCTTCGCAAAGCTCTGCAGGAGCCATCAAGGTGAGGTGTAACTGGAGTTCATTTAAACTTCTGCAAGCTTTGAGCAGCTGAAGCACAACCAAGCTCTGCGAGAGACCAGCCCTGGGAGTCAGGGGCTTTGGGTCCACCTGGGGTGTCTGGAAGACAGACAAGAGGGAGCTCACCCAAGCCATCACCAGGGCTAAGTGCTAAGAGAACTGGCTGTGTTTAAAGACCCCAGAGGAAGACTGCTGGGTGTCCCAGAGGGGAAGGTGGGTCCCTGCTCCCAGGGCAGGCTGCCAGCAGGGAAACATTAACCACTGTGTGGTTTGCACATACTGGAGAGGCATTTTAATGAGCCAAGGACCTGCCTGAGGGATCAAAAAAACCCCAATAAAAGGTAAAGGGAGGAAGCTGTGGCATGTGGGATGCTTCCAAACCCAGTACAGCCCAGCCCACGCACTCCATCTGAAACCCTGCCCCACATCTGCCCCATCTGTGGGTGACTGCCACCCCAGGTGGCCCGTACAGAGGGGGCATCTGCCACCATGGTGTCATTACTGGTTGAATCCTCTTCCTTTCCTCTCTTAGAAAACGAGGGGAGGAGAATACAAAGTACTGAAAAGCCTTTAAACTAACCCAGGCCAAATAATCTGAGGGTTGTGTATTTTAACTCTCGTTTCCTCAGGTAGGAGGGATGGACCCTCAGCTGGTGGTACCTGACACCTCTGCCATGTGTCTCAGACCCATGTGGGTTTTATTAAAAGACCATGTCTCACAAGTTAGACTCTTCAGTGCCTCCTCCATGGGGTAAGTAAGCTGCAAAGAGGGGCCAGGGGCACAGCTCACGCATCAGTGCTGCTCACAGAATGCTGTCAGCACCTCTTTAACATGCCACAGGCTCTAATAAGCAAGGGATTAATTACGCTTCCCATGACTGCTTGGCAGCTTCACCTTAATGCTTGAGCAGGTTAGCACATCATTAGTCAGAGGGCAGTAAAATGATGTCCTTGTCCCTGGGTTCTCCCCCTGTGCTCATTATATTGCTGTGTGGTGGGATGAGGTGTGACCGGTGTGAGTTCCTCCAGAGGAGATGGAGAATGTGCTCTTGGGGTGAGCTGTGCTCTGCAGGTCACCAGTCCTCTGCTCTAACAAGTGTAATTGGAGGGATTTACTCCATTAGCCAGTTTGATTACAGGCAAGCTGCTGAGTAAACAAGGAAAAGGGAAGGCCTGGGTGAAACCACACAGCTCAAGTGGCTCTTTGGAGCTGATCTTAGCAACCTTGTTTACGTAGAGGCGCTTGGCAGAGCCTCTCGGGCACAGCCTTTGAAGGTCTCCTGCTCACTGCAAGTGATTCATCCAGCCAGCTCGGTTGTGGTGAACCTATCTGTCAGGTTTTGCTTCCTGGTGGGGGCAAATCAGGAGGTCCTTGGAGCGTCAGGTTTCCAGGCACCTCTTGTAGTGAGCCAAAGTGTCAGGGGTGTGCCTTCCCCTGAGGAACCAGGGATGACTTATCAGGCAGTTCCAACCACAATGGCACATGAGGTGTTTGCTTCTGGAGGAGCTGAGTAATGCACTGGTGAGTGCAGGACAGATCCTGCTGCTTCCCATCCAATGGGAATTAGTCGTGCTTGTGCTGGAACAAAAACCAGGCTGAAGCCTGGCTGATGCATTGATTATAGGGCTGAAGTTTCAAGAAAGTACAATCGAACTCAACTTTTCAATAAAGTCTGAGCCAGGAACAATGTATTGGTCATTGGGAACTGCCCCAAGATCTCCCCCTTGGACAAGAGCTGAGCTAGGGCTGTGCTGCTGCACCTGGAGAGCGTTGGTGCTGCAGTGCCCTGCCCATGAGGAGCTGGGGACACATGCAGTGAACCTGGCATGCAGAGCCTCATTTGCCTCAGATCAATGTCATAGCATTTAGCTTTGATGAACCAAATTGTTTGGCTTGGTACTGGGACTTGGCAGCACACGCAGTTTGTGTCAGTAAATGTCTCCCCAGGGCTGTCCTTCTGCTGCCCTGCTGTGTGCTGGGCTGGGCTTTCTGCTTGGGGAGCTGGGCAAGGAGCTCGAGCTGTCAGGCAGGGGCTATCAGCCCACAGAGCCCAGGTGGCCCTGCTGGACACCAACTGCCCCTCCTCTGCAGGCAGGGTTTGGTGTCAGTGGGTGCTGTGATGGTGGAATCAGCACCATGGGACCTCCTCCAGGTTGCTTTTATCATTGGCAGGTGCCTCAAGAGATGGGTTTCGTTTAAGTAGAGGGAATGGCCCTTTGGAACTAAGGGTTTGCTTGCCCAGCAGCTCATTGCCCTGAGAAGCTCTGGTGGCAAAGCTCCTGCTGCCATGGTGGCCACAGGGATGGGTAAAACCATCTCAGCACTGAGCAGGGTCAGTCTGCCCCTCATCTCCTTGCAGCCCATCAATCAAATCTGTGCTCCAGCACTGCAGACCTGCCCACAGCCTGATTCCTTACTGCTTAACAAGTGCATTAGTGTAAATCAAGAGGCATGTTTCAATTATCTAATAGAAGAATCATTGATCCACGCTCTCATTCTGAATGTTTAGATGTTCCAGTGGGAGAAACAATATTTGTATATGTTATAAAAAAATACATCTGAAGTGTGTTTTTATGTTTCAATTAGGTTGTACTTGGAGACCTGTTGCAAGATGCTTTTGTAGAAGCAGCTGTGGCCAAACTCTGCCACCGTTGTGGTCCACAGCCCGGGTTCTGCTGCTGGGATGCTGGCTCTGCTCGTGGTCCCTGGATCCTGCAGCAAAGAGGGCACTAGATGGACATTCCTCCCTTTCCTCTTAGGATGCTGTGCAGGGAAGCCCAGGGCTCTGTTTTGAACTCGTTGCCCACTGAAAAGAGCAGCTGTTTCTCAAAATGCCAAATTGAGTCTAAATACATTAAATCAAAACAATTTTCTTCTCCCCCTCCCTGCACTGTGGTTCTGAAAGCTGGGGGGAGGAGGAGGATTTGTGCTTCTTGAAGACATGATGTGAGTGTAAGGAGCCTTAGGCATCTCGCTGATAAAACAAACATCCTGCAGGAGAGTTTATACAAGGTAGAGTTATTCTAAACCCTCTGCCTTTGAGTCCATTGTCCTTTGTAACTGTGTAAAATGCAATTGAAGGATGTTCCTATTTCCCTTTGATATAAAATATGGGGCTATTATAGAAACTTAAAACCCATTCCAAGCTCTTCTCAGCACTTCTTTTTAAAGCTGCTCAGTTCAGCTGTCAGTCCCTTGCTCCACTTTTAATTAAAATAGGTTTGTAGCCTTCACTGACTGGCACACATCTACAGTAAGTTGCAAACTATAGAGCAAATTTTCTCAGTTTAAGGAGGATGCCAAATGAAACGTCACTTGCCACTCTCTAGGAGAGCTCCCCATATTTAAGAATAAATACAGAAATGAAGTTGTTGATAACCTTTTTCTGGGACAGGGAGCTTAGATTAGATGTAATAGCCGTTGCCTGTGTGCTTCATGCAGTCCCAGAAACGTTCCTGGAGACTTCCATGAAGCCTTGACTTTTTTTTTCTCCATGGTGCACTGTCAGACATGAAGCACAACTTGTGAGATGGTTTTTGGTGAAGCCATGGGGGCAGACTGAGGCTCGTTAGAGGGTCAGGGACCGGCGCTGCCCTTCACTCTGCTGCAGGACCCGGGTCCAGCAGAGCATTGCAGGTGGGGACAGCTTGAGGTGTGCCCAGCTGGGGTGGCCCAGGGGACCCCCTCTGCTAGCAAGGGGATGGAAAAGAAGCAGAGATCAGAGCCCGGTGGGACTTGAGGTGGGACCCTTGAGTCCCACTTGAGGTGGGACTATGAGCATTTCATTGACACACCAGGATCTTCCTCGTGTAACTGTCAGTGCTTTCATGTTCTGTTTATTGAACACCTGAAAAACCCTGGGAAAGCAAATAAGATTAACTCCAAACAAATGTGTGGTGCAGAGCCACAAAATCATGCTGCAGGTTTATTACTGTCATCATTATTAGTAAGTTTCTTCTCCTGGCTTGGCTGCTTGTTGTGTTTTTCAGTGTTTGAAGCTTTTAAAGTGCCCTGAAGGTACTGCTGAGGCAGTTTGCAGGAGCCTGGTTCTCCTCTGGACCTTTCCCTGGAACTCAGACTTCCCTTGCTATGGCACACTTGAGGACAAACAGTGGTGGGACACATTGGCACCAGGGAGGTACAGGAGTTTCAGAGGAGAGAAGCAGGACATGGAATAGTAATATAAACTGTTATGAATCAAGAGCTATTTACTTACTTAGCCCTAAGAATAGCTAGGGCTGTGTGTGAAAACAGGTCTGTGATTGAAATCAAGCCCCAGACATGATATAGAGGGAAAGAGGAGGGTACAAAAACAAACACAATCAGTTATTCTATAAATAGACCTGCTGTCCTCCCCACGGATGGGCAAAGAGGCTGGTTTGGGCTCTTGTCACTGGGTAATGGAAGGGTGGGAGAGGCTGGAAGAGCTTCCTTGGGGTGGACCAGCATTTGCTGCAAGACTGAAGGAGGGGGAAGGTGCAGACTGAAGTCCACAGGAGTGATGTTCTGCCACCACCTCCAATCCTGGTCGCTGCCACCCAGCTGGAGTCTCCTGTCTCCTGTCCAGGGCTGTCCTCAGGTTTCCAACACTTCTGCAATGGTAAGATGCTTTGCTTTCAAATGCTGTCTCTGTCTCAGCTGTAAGCCAAGGAGGCCAGTCCTGGGGATGTTGGAGGGATGTGCTGTTGTCAGTGGGTTTCCGAGGGGCCTCGAGCTGCTGTGACAACACCTTGGGGTTTCCTGGGTATCTTCAAAGCAGGACTGTGTCAGGAGGGCCACTGGGCTTTCAGTGAAGCTCCAAGTCTCTTCTTACCCAGACTAAAGGTGCTGAGGAACTTCTCCTGCCATTGGCAGCTGGGAACAGCTGTCTGCAGCACAGCCCCTTGGATCTCTTGCCTCCAGCTGGTATTTTATTGCTTTTGCTCAATAGCTGGAATGTTTAACTTTTATTTTTAGCTGAAGAGATGCTGTTCTCCATGTACATTCACCCTGGGACCCTCTGCAGTCCACTCGGGTCCCTTGATGTTGGTGCAACCCCTGGCTGGGTGGCCATAAACAAACTTTCTCCTTTAATCTGTGCTGCAGGAGCACTCGGGGGGACACAGGGAGAGAAGCAGCTGGGTTTAAGCTGGTACTTGCTGCAGGTAGTTAATAAAGGAGAGCATGTGTGTAAAGTCACCAGCTCTGCCTGCAGACTGGGGAGTTTGCCCAGTGACACTCAGGCAGTTTTGTGGTCTTTTCTTAGATTGGGTTGAGAAACACAACCGTGCTTTTGCCACAGTGTAATTCGACAAATCCACTGCCACCAATAAAGTTGAAACCCTATAAAATACAGCTGTTCTGTCCTGCTGGGTTTCAGAAGGAATGGTTGCACAGGAATGGGGCCAGGTGCACATTTGTGCCAGATTGGCTCATGAGTGATGGCTGGAAAGGCTTTGAAATGTTCTGGCAGATGCTCCTCTTGGTCTAGGGGCTGTTGCTGCAGGGAACAAGTGTCTCTGAACAGGGCAATGCAGAACAATGTGGGCTGAGAGCTGCAGCTGCTTTGGGCAGTCCTGGCCCAGCTGCTTTTCCCAGGCTCAAGCACAGCAAAAGCAGGGTGCTGCATGCTGACACCAGCCTGCTTTAGTCTAGGTTTCCTTCAAATATGTTTGAAATCAAGGAAGCTCAACGCCCCTTGTAACTGGGGAGAGGGAGTGGAGAGCAAGCCCAGCTTCTGTGCTGCAAGATGGCATTTGGGACTTGTGACCATTTCTCCAGTCAGAATCACTGATTTTTATTTTTATGTACATTTTCTTCTTTTTGAAGTGCAGTGAATTGCCTGAAGCACCTGGTTTCCTGGGGATCCAAGGCCAATCCCCACCCATGCCCTGAGCTGGGGAGCTGTGCTGGATGGTTTGCAGCCAGGAGGGGCTGGAGATGGCTTAATGCTAGAGCTGCAGGGAGGATGGAGGGGCCATTTTTACAAAGAGTTTTTAGATTTGGCTTTTCTCCTCCTGGCAGTCCTATTTTCCCTGCAGTGTTTCATGATCCACCAGGAAGGAAGCCCGTTCTTTGTTTCCCAGTTACTCTAAATGCCTTTCTTTGTTAATGCCAAACCCATTCTTTTTATGCTGCCTGCTTCAATACAAAAGGAGAGAAATTCTTTTTATGCAAAACTGTGGATTTTTGCCCTGAAAGTGCTGTTTTGATAATTTTTGAAAAGTTGAGGAATGTTCTGTTGGTAGAACTGTGAAGGTCCCTGTGCATTTGGGCTGGAAAAGAATAATTCTGAATAATTCTGGTTCCTCTTGCCTTGGCTAAGTTATTATGCCAGGCACAGCGATGAATTTGGGGAGCTTTGACACTGCCCATCACTTCCCCTCGCTGAATAATGGATGGCTGGGGGACCTGGTTCTGTTGTTAGCTCTGCTGTGCAGTCACATAGCAGCTGTGATTCGAGATATACACGGGAATAGCAACGTTTTGTTTTATCTGCTTTACAAAACGAGAGCTGAAGATTGATTACTACTTGTGAGCTGATCAGAGGAGCTGATGGAATGTGCTGCGTGCAGCCAGATACAGGCGATTGGAAATTGGGTGTCTGTTTGAGGATGGCAGGAGGTCTGTGGACCTCCCAAGCTTGTGCCTGTGCAGTGTGAGAGCACACATCAGAGAACCTCACTGGGCAATGTGTGGGGACAAAATAAGACAACATTTGTTTAACAAAAAAACCCCACACTAAAATTGCTACTTTAAAATCAAGATGAGACAAATCATAATCATTCATACGTGAAGGAATGTAGGCTATTACTACTAACTTCTTAAAGAAATAAAAAGTATACTGTAGTGAAATAGTCGGTGACTTTAGAGCTCTCTGCGAATATTCTCCTGCAATTACTCAACTCTGTTATAGTTTTTCAAGCATTTTTAGATCCTAAAAGAGAAATGCTGTGTATCGCCTCTAATTTCCACAACTGGGTCTGAAAACTAATTAGTAAAATAGACTGTACCATATGCTTCCCTCTTATGTGCTCCTGCTATAACTATTTATATTTTAAGTTGTTTTTTTTTCTTTGTAAAATTGCTATTGCTTCTAAAATGGCTTGATTCTACCTATTGTTGTTTTATTGTGGAGTCATATTCCACTCCTTATGTATCTGCATCTCTCCTTGGCATAAAGATTACCTGCAAGGAAGGAAACATAAACCAAAACCTAATCCTTGTCATTCCTTCTGCACAAATGTGTCTGGTTTATATTCCTGGGGCAACTGTTACAGGAAAACATTGCCGAGTTTGCAGGTAAGAAAGCAAGGGGCTTTTTCACCTTACAGGACAGGGACACGTGGAGAGGGAACAGGAAAATGAGACTCAGACTGACTTCTGATCAGTCTCGATGCTCTTCGGAGCAGGACAGGACTGGTGGTTTTGCCATGCTAAGGAGTGTTTTCCAGATCAGGGACTGGCAGGGCTCAGTGATACTCCATGGTAGATATTCCCCCTAATATTCTGCTTAATTTTTCCATTACTCATTTAAATATTATTATTCCTCTTTACACGCTAAACAACTCTTCTTCCCTGCTGTTTCATGTCCTCATTGCATCTGCTTTCTGGAAGAAAGACTCTACTTGAGAGCAAAATATTATCCTTAAAATAAACTTGGTGCTGAAATCTTTTAAACTCCGGTTTGCATCTGCAGGATGGGTGATGCTTCCCTGAGCCGTAGCTCCCAGCTGCATCAGGTTTGGGTTTCTGAGCCATTGAGAAGGAATTGTGACACGGTGGATGAGTGAGTTAGTGATGACTTTGCAGCAGTTAGGTGAGAGCACTGCTACCCATCTGCAATGAAACTGCCAGCTCTCCCAGAGGGGGGAGAAGGAGATCAAAACTAATAACTCAGGCTAGCCATGTCAAAAATGACAATGTGAAGCATAGCCAGGCATTCTGATGTGCACCTGGCTGGTTTCTCCTTACTCGGAGAAGTATCGACTGTTAACAAGAAAGAAAATTGAAACCATGGTTGTGAACTGGCTAAAAACCTGTTCATGTGATGGATGTTGCTCCCACTCATGGGTGCCAAGGACCTTTAGTGTCCAGGTTTCCTTCAAGCTCATGAAATTCCCATCGAGCTAACCAGGATTATGCTTGCCAAATAATGCATCTCAGGTGATGCATCTCAAATACTGCATCTCGGATGAGAGGATTCTTCCTCTTGATGAGCTGAGCTGGTTAGATCCTGCCCTGCTTTCATCCTTCCCTCTGAGATCCCCCAGGCTGGTGGCAGGGAAGCTGTTAGCAAGTAGCTGTTCCTTTGCCTTGGCTTTGTGGATATAAATACTGATTCCTCGTTCCAGTTTTCATCCACTACCTCTTCTCCTGTCCCATTCAAAAGAACAAAAGGAGTTTTGAGCTTTCTGAGCCTGGAATTTAAGAGGTTTTGCTTGGTGGTGGCGTTGCTGATCTTTTTCCTTCCCCTCCCTTTGCATTGAGAAAAGCTTTTCCTTTTGCCTATGGATGTGAAGGGGAGGGGAAGAACTGAAATGATGCTGGAGGAGGTTTAACCCACATGCATGAAGCAGTAATTGAAGTGATTTTATTGTTTGGGCTGTCTGATGGTCATCCCAAATCATCAATAAGCTCTTGCTGTCTCTGCTTAGCCTTCCTCGTTAGCCGAAGGCACCACCGAGTGCTGCTCTCTGGCTGGCTGTGATATGGCTGCCTGCCTGGTAAATTCCCCTCTCCCCCCTGCCTCTCCAGCTGGCTTTCATTTCCATTTGGAATATATATGGGACGAGAGGCATACATGACTCAGGGGAGCAGGGAGGATTTATGGCCAGCAGACAGTATTTAGTACAGATGTGCAGAGCAGCAACTATCAGTTGCCAACAAAACCTCTGGAGATATACATCATAGGAGAAAGTTGTCAGCAATTAATTTTCAGAGGGCTAAACTTCACCCATTTTTTAATAGAAGAGGAGTCTGAGGGACCACAGAGAGAATAAATCATTTGGACTCATGGGAGTTTTTTTAGCTACTTTGCAGAGCAAGTGTTGCTGCTTTTTCTTCCCCGCAACAGGTAGAACATTCATTTTTTTTAACCACTGAGACAAAGATTCTTAAAAAAGCAAGACTTAGAGCAAACAAATATAATTAAAAATGGCTTTTCTTTGTGAGATCCCTTGAATCCTTCCCCAAAGAAAGACACCAAAGGCTTAGATAAAGGTCTAGTTGATGTTGTAGGTGAGGCTTGGGTGATGGGGTGGGGGGGCTGCAGAGAGCAGAACTCTTCCTTTTTTTCACCCACCTGTAATTGGTGAATATGGGAAATTTGCTGGCAGGGCTGGGACTCTTACAAAACTAGCTTGTGTAATAACAGCCTTCAGTGAGGAAATCCAGTCCCTTCACTGCCGAGATGGACATGGAGTAATTGCAGGACTGATTTATTGGCGGTTCGTGGTTGTAGCTGAATCGATAATGTTTTAATGACTCTGTGTTAGGAAAGGATAGATTATATTCTTTCTGCAGAATTTCAATTCATCAAAGCATTTCAGCATTTTGCTTACAGTTAAGCATATGTTCAAGCCCAGGACTTCCATGCACTGTTTAAATGGCATTTAAGTGCCTAACACCAGATCCGTGCTGCCAAGCAAGTGCTAATACTCAATGTGGTGGCTTTTACTGCTAGTAAAGTTTTTCATTGCCATTAAAGTTGACAATTACCTTCCTATATTAACAAAAACTTTCCTATAATTAAAGACTTCCACAAATCTTCATGTCTCCAGAATGGTGTTGACAGCTTCTACCGTTTCTCCCCGCTCGGCGCTGTTCCTCCTAAGTGCAAAATGTAATGAGTGGCAAAAGCTGCTGAGAGGCAGGAGCAGAGCTTTCACTGCCGTCAGCAGAGCTGCTTCTGCCTTCCCCCAGGTGAGGCAGTGGCCTGGAAAGCTCAGGAGATAAAGAACCTGAGCAGAGTCATTGCAGAAAAATTCCACTCTGTCATATTTCTCTTTATTACCCGTTCCTCTGTGGCCATGATGGGATTAGTGATATTTCCATTTGTCTATTTTATGTATTTTGTTTTCCCTTCCTCTGAAAAATGATTACAGAATGAAAAGTTTGTCAGGCCTTGGAGTTCAGCAAGACTCTCCCTGGAATTCATTTCATACTGTGGAGTGTGAGCAGGCATCTAGAAAAATGCTATTTGATTAAACTTTTGTTTTAATATAAGAAGACGGTTATTTTGGCTTGTTGGTGGATGTAGGACACAGAGCTGTGTGGAAAAGGGAGTATTTTTATTTGTCAGATACCTGAAGACGTAAAAACCAGAGAAGTAATAAGGGGAAACACTGAGGAAATACAAGTTTTGCTACAGCTGGTTATTTTCTAAATGTTAGAAATTCCACAGCAAAGGAGAAAAGTGATAGGAACAAGTACATTGTCCCTGAATAAAACACAACACAAGTTGGATGAGCTGAGATGTGTCAGAGCTTGAGGCCCAGCAGAGCCAGATTCAAATGGGTCTGGCATGAAATGGCTCTCTTGATTTTATCATCCTCTCTGTAGAGGCTCTCAAGGCCCTGATCTAATTGAAGGGGTTTGTTCTGACACCTGCTGCAATCACAGCTAAATACTTTCTGTGTAAAATCAATGCCACTAATGAAGCCTGTGCTGTGCTCTTGTCTCCACACTGTTTCTCTAACACTGGTTTCCACTTGTTCCCAGTTGCGAGAGATGCTTCTGCTCCACTGCTCCTTCCACCTGCACCATCTTCCCGTAGCCACCTCGGAGTGATTTTTAGCTCAAAATCTTGTGTTTCTTCCCTCCTCCTCCATTTTACCCTTCCTTTTCTCCTGCTCACTGGTCTCCCAATATCTCTTGTCAGATCAAGGTAGCCCAAACATTCCGTGGCTCAGCAGCAAGAGGAGGGATCCCACCAGGTCCTGCTGCCATCAGCTGCCTGACTCCTTTGTGGTTCTTCTGGGGCTTCCAGAGGTGGAGGCACAAGGCACTGAGGGACGTTGAACCCTATTCCTCGTGGCTGTGCAGGTCCATTGTGAGCAAAGGTAGATAGTCTTGTCTCCCTATCCACGTGTTTGAGGGTTTTCTTTTTTTAAAAAAAGAAGGAAATTGCTACTTTTGGGGGCTGCTGAGCACTCCAGAGCAGCTGCAGAACAGGAGGAGGTACTGGAAAGCCTCAACACCGAGAATGGTATCTGGATCCTGTGTGGACTATTAATTAGCTACTTGTCCAAAAGGATTTTGGACCCATCAGCTTTTTCTGGATAATCAAAGCAGAGGCAGCAATCCCATGGGACTGCTGGGATCCCCCATCCCAGATCCTGCCTGTGACCAGGATCATTGTCTTGTTTTCTTTAATAGCTGAAGTGTGCTTTGGGATCCTGCAGTTGAGGCTCACATCGTATCTACAGTCATCTGGCAGTCCTGCTTGTCTTACCCTGCCTGGGCTTAACGTGAAAGAATTGCTCTTGAATACAGAGCTCTTACTTCTAATCAGCTGGAAAGACCACATACGAGTGCTGCAAGGTCTGGGTGTGGGATTATAGGGCTTTAAAATTTGCAGGATTGTGGCAGGGCTTCATGGAGCCAATACTTGTAAATTAGGATATTTTTAATTTATGGAGGTAAAACTCCCCTGGGAAAGTGCATTTGCTGTTGTGAGGCTTAGAGCTAATTATAATCTCCTTTTTTGACACTGCACTGCTGGGAATGAATGCCAGTATTTCCATCTGAGGGTTTATTTGATTATTTTTCTCATTTTGCAAAACATTATTACATTAACCCGCCACTCCTGAATCCTTATCCTACCGTGGCATTTATGCATGAGAGGGACTGTGCTCTGAAAGGAACATCAAGCTGAAGAATGCTCCATGATGATGGAAAGGTTTCTGTTTATCCTGTGGGTTTGGAATAAGAGCTGATTTTTGGCCTTAGAAACAAATGTGACCTAGTTTGAATCCAAAATGTACGCTGATCCTTCATCCACACATTTCAGGTCTTTATTGAGGGCTGAACATTCTCAATTGGGGTTCTGGGGACTATTTGGTTTGTAGGAGTTGCTTTTGCAGCATACATTTATGTACCCAGAGAATGTGCTTCCAGTGGTGGGGGGAGTTATTCAAGAATCAAGCAGCTTTATTCCTTGTGCACGTGCTTTGTGGTACAGCCTTTAACTGCACCAGCTTGAGCTGGGCTTGAAACTCCTCACTTCTGGGTGGGAGCACTGGCTGTGCTCCATCAGCCAACATCCAAACACTGGCTGGTGTGGTGCCTCACTGTAACTGTGCCATCCAGGAGAACAAACCTCCCAGTTCCTCCCAGGGCACAGCACTGGCTCGGGGACCAAGATGCTGGGAGCATTTTTCCTCCTGTGTCCCAACCCTCGGCTCCTCTCCAGCCCAGTTAAACCAGAGATGCAGGAGGAGACTACACCAGCATGAAGTGATACCTCAAACTTTCCTGACCAGGTTACGGATGATGCCACCAGGCCATGAGGGAGGTCAGACCCCCCAGGGCACGCTGCTCCTATCTTTCCTTCCAATCTCTGCACACTGACCTGACTTCAGTTCTGTTTCTGGGTTATTCCTCTATGTGCTCTTTTTTTCTTTCTTCCTTTTAATTAAATCTCATCACTTGAAAAATCCCAAGGAAGAATGCTCAGATCTTTAATTTGATTTTTGTTTTCATTAAGCTGAAGCTTATATGACAAGTTTCCAAAAGCTTCTGCTAAATGCACCTTGTTTTCATGCCGTGCTCTCCTGGATGAAGCCCTATTCCTGCCACGGGGATGTGGGCAGGAAGGGAACATTCACCTGTTTGTTATGACCCTGCTGACCTGTCTTTGTTATTAAGATCGTGGCAAACAGGGAAAGCAATGAAATACTCTGTTATGTGGAGCCTGCGTAGCAATTCCTTAAACTGTAGTCATTATATATCATGTTGTTGTAAAAAGCCAGAGGAAGAAGATTTTTCATACAGAGCAAGCAATTCTTCTTGGATCTTATGAAAGTAATTATTTTCTATCCCATAACTGAAACCTGTAACTCAGGGTAATTGGCAGGAGAAGTCCCGCAGTAACAATCACAGGGCCTGTTATTGTTTCCTCTAGTACTCCACTGTGGGAATGCTGGAAAAAACAGCCTCCCGTTCTGGTGTTTATTGGCAAATGCTTAAATAAATCATGCCAGCTTGTACAATAAGCTCAACAATAAATAATTTCTGCTCTGGAAATGTTAAGTGCTGCAGGAGAGAGAAGGGTGGAGACAGGAGGGGTCTGTGGTACCCGTTTAGCTGGGATTGTGGTTTGTGAGTTTGGAGAGCTGTAAGGGTTTGGAAAACTTTGTTCTCTTCCCAGTCTGCCAGTCCCTCTGTGTGTGACCATACCAGGCCATGGACTGCTCTTGTCTTGCCCCCCATATTTAGTTAAAATAACCATTAGCTGCTTCAGACACTGTTTGCAGCCTGGATGATGCAAAGAGGGGAGAGTTAGGTTGAACATCAGGAAGAAATTCTTTGGTGTGAGGGTGGTGAGACCCTGACCCAGGGTGCCCAGAGAAGCTGTGGCTGCCCCTCCCTGGCAGTGTTCAAGGCCAGGTTGGATGGGGCTTGGAGCAACCTGGTGTGGTGGGAGGTGACCCAGGGGTTGGGACTATATGGTCTTTAAGGTCCCTTCCAACCCAAACTATGCAATGATTCTATGATGGAGGAAACTCCTCCTCCAGCAGCACCCCATAGCATGGCTCCTGTTTCCCACACCATACTTCTTGGTACCCTGGGGGCTTCTCACTCTCTGTGTTCAGTGACAGCAAACCTCCTTCTGCTGCCGTCTGCTCCAAAGCACGTCTGTGATTGACACTCGTTACTCTGGGTCAGCTTAACGGCCTTCGGGCCACCCTCATCCTGGAGGAGCTGGTGTCACTACACCAGGCCCAGCTGTTGAGGTGCCTCTTCCAGCTGAGCTCAGCCCACGTAGACTCTTTGACGTGCAAGAGTTGAGTGTTCACCCCGGGGCTGCTGACAACGTTCTGTCTCACAAGCCCTCTGAAGCTGCCTCCACCTAGCAACTTGATATATTAAGATATTTTTTTTCCTATCTGCCTCTAATTCCTGCCTATTTATCTCCCAGGTGGAGTCTACAGTGACAAGCTAAGCAGAGCAATGCATCTGTAAACACTAACAGCTCTGCCACCCTGACACGTTCCCACTCAGTGATGGCTCGAGCTGAGGCTCAGGCACAGTCAGGGAGAAGGGGAGGGATAATGGAGCATTGCTTAGCATCAGCCCCAGTGATGGGAGAGTTAAAGCTGAGGGAACAGCAAAGCAAGAGGTCACTGATGGACGTGGCATCTCCATCCTGCTGCTGGAAAGAGTGTGGGTTCAGGGAGGGCTGAGAGCACTGCTTCAGTTTAATGCTTCGGTTGGCAAGTGCAGGAGGTGTCCTCAGCCAGACAAGCTGTCCTCATGGTGGAAATAAGGTCATTTGGGAAGGATGGGGATCTGACCTGTTGGTCATTAAGTTCTTCAAGCTCATCTGCTATGCTCTGCTTGAGCTGCCTGGCTGGGAACACACACCGAGCAGGTGGAGCAGGAGTCGAATTCAGCACACACTTAGGATTAAGGATGTAAATGTTTTACAGAACTCTCCAATAGCCAAGTGTCAGTTCAGATTTTCCTATGCCCTTTTTTTCTGCAAGGAGAATGCCTGTTCAATGAAATGGTTGTCTTCACGGGGAAAACGCAGTCCTGGGAAAAGGTCTGGGTCTGTTGGCACTGAGCCACAACAGTTCTGGAGAGATTTTAAACAAACGTGTGGTTTGTAGTTGTGATTGCTGAATTTCTTTTTCTATCCCCTCCATCAAGAGAAGAAAAATGTGCTCGTGAGCTCTACAGGTAGTGATTTCAAGGCAGGAGAGCTCCTGTTAAATTAGTCATTCATGGACTATTAATATTTAGCAAATGACCTCACAGACCAAACCTTCCACACTTGTTTTCTCTTCCCTATGCAGATTATTTTAGAAAATTGAGGTCAGGAGTCAGCATGACACTCTGCGACTGGGAGGACCTGAGGAGAACTTGGATGGGGAAGGGTGGCTTGGCATGGGTATGCCCTGGTTGTCTTCTCTGGTGCCAGTGACTGCGGGATGGAAAGAACCTCTGGGAATGGTGAGTAAGGGGGTGCAGATTGAGTCCTGCCAGGACCCTTCCCCAGTTTCAGCTGTTGCTTGTGCTGGTGAGGAAGGAGCCTGTGTGCTGCTCGCCCAGGCTCACACAGGAGAGGATGTGACACAATCCTGGGATGATGGTAGAGGAGGACATAGATGCTCAGATGTCAGAGGATGTGTTGCACCTGGTGGAAGCTGATGATGGAGCTCAGACCTGGCAGATGTGTCCGGTCATGGCAGCCATCTGCATCCTTGCAGACAGATGTGCTCTTGGCTTTTACAAGGGCCAAGGTTGCAGCTCATTGACAGGAGATGCTGTTTAGGTCACAGAGCCTGGAAGCATCCCCAGAGAATGCCACAAAATTGTACTTGTGGGGGGATCCATGCTGGGGAGGGCACTTTAGCTGTAGCAGACTTTGCCAGCTTCAGCTGAGGAGTGCAGGAGTGCTTATCCTCAGCAGAGGCACTGTGCCTGCTTCCCCCTCCTATCACTCCCCCATCTGCTGGTATCGAACCAAACTGGGGTTGGAAGCAGAACATCCTGCTCTGGGATTTGTTTGTACTTTGTTAAATCCAGCACCAGGGGATTCTTCCTCTGCTTGCTTTCAAGGACCTAGTTTCACCTTCCCCTTGACTCTGGGATGGCAATTAAGTAGTTTGAAGCTGGGAGGGCTGTGAATGTTATTGATTAGGGCTCTAATTGCTTCTCTCTCCACGCTGTCCAGGGGAAACGGGCTGTATGGAGATGCATGGGGTGAAATAGAGATGTGGCAGCCTGCCACTCTGATTGAGGAGTGCATTGTGCCTCCACACAAGGGCTGCAGGGAGGTTTTGGAGCTATTGCTTCTCAGCAGGGCTGGCTTTGTCTCACTGCTGTTGTCTCTTCCAACATCGCTGCTTCCACGTTGTGATCAGCCAAGGGTGCAGGGGCAGGGCAGGGTTGTCCACTGCAGGCCACCCCGTTTGCTGCTGCAGAGAGCCAGTGCTGTGCCAGGGAGGCCACGTGGTGGAAATGATTTGGTAATTAATTGCCTCCCAGCTCGGAACCAACGCTTGGCATTTTCAAGGCATCGCAGGACAGCAAGGGGCAAGCTCACACATCCACCTCCAAACACAGACCAGAACCTGGTGTTCTAAAACCTCCATCTCAAGAGAAGTTAAAAGTGTGGGGTGTAGTTACTCAAACTCTTAGTTGGTCACAGCATCGCTTACTCGGTACCCCTGAAAAGGAGAGGAAACCTCACCAGAGAGTGAAGCAATTCATCCCAGTAAGAAGTGGGCAGGTGTCGAGAGCCAGGACCTTCAGAAGAAATAGTCCTTTCCCCATAATTCTGGGCTGTTGCTTGGCTGGGGAGGCTTCGGGCCATTAAGAGCATGGAGGAGACAAGGGGAGCTGTTTTTCCGTCCCTGCAGGGAACTCTGCCCTCCTGCGAGCAAGGGGATGGCTACAGAGTTGTCTCACTGAGCAGGCAAATGTTTACCCATGTTAGCAAAGGATTTCACATCCACATCTGAGAGAGCTCGGGTTGACCTGCGAGGTGAAGAACAGCCTGAATTTCATTCACAGCCTCTGCGCAAAACCGAACAACCTGGCTGTGGAGGAGAAGCTTCACACTGGCTCTCTGCTTGGGGTGAATTTCATTAGAATGGGCTGATAATTGCATTGTAAAGACAGAATCAAGCAGGGTGAATTTACCTTCAAGGCCCATGAAGGACGAGATCAAACCAACCTCAGAACAATATCAGACTTTTCTCTTGGAGACAAAGTTTTAGTGCAGACACTGAGAGGGCTTCATGAACTGAAGGCATCAGCTTGGCGGATATTCAAGGTTGACAACAGCTCTTTTCTGCAGAACAGAAGGGTCTGTTCAGTGTAGGGGCTTCACTTTCAGCGCCGGAATGTCAGGACAGCTTTCAGGAATACAGCTGGACCTGTGGTCCATGGAGTGCTTCTCTGGGGGAAGACTGGATGCCAGCAGTGGAGTGTGTTTGCACGTGGTTTGGGGGATTCTCTGGACGTGTCCCACTGCCTGATTTCTGTGTTGGAGATGATCAGAGAATGGGGTCTAACTTGCAGTTAAGGCACAGAATGCTTTGTTCCTGGGGAAGCTGGCTCCTGTGTCTGAGCAGCTCCCCAAGGGTGCCAGCTGCCCTTCCTCCTTAGGGGATTCTTCATCTACGCTGGGTGTCAGCAAGTGCCTTGGAGATAAGAGCAGGTAACTTTGAGGAGGCTACAAGATACAGGACAATCAAAGACAGTAAAACTGCTTTTAAGTAAACTTCTGCTTTTGGGATCAGTTCTGCATATTTATGCCCTATCTACACACACACTTAATCCCCAGTTGTGATGGGACATGAGCATTGCTTGTTATTGCAAGCTCCATCTCCATGCAATTTCCTGGTGCTAATGCAGTTCAGTCCCTTGTTTCTATTCCAGTCAAATCATGCCAGTTGTCTTTAACGAGGTCATTTTGCTGCCTTAAAACACCCCCTACCTCCGTGCTCGCAAAGCTGGTGAATAAAGAGCTCTCTCTGAGGAGCTGCTGAGCCAAGTTGCCACGGCCAAGTGAGCAGGGACCTGAAGGGGCATTTCCATCACTCGATCAGCTGCCAGTGCTGCTGCTCTGAGCACGAACACACTCGGCCTCAGATGCATACAGATGTGTAGCCTGACTTTATTTATGTACCCTTCATATCTAGATAGTCCTTAGAAAGCCCCACTCAGGGTTATAACAAGTTTTTAGTGCACAAAAAATGAAAACCTGATTATTTTTGTGAAGTGTAGGATATAGCTGGAAACTCTTAGCAATAGCAAACACATTTTTGAGATTTCCATGTCATAGCTTCTTACCTATGTATTCCCTAGAAGCACTGACATTGGTTATGGAAGCCTCTGTTGGTACAAATTGGAAATACCTTTCATTTTTAGCCATTGTGTGGTGTGACATTAATTAGGCAGTGATCAGACATGCCAAAGCTCTCCGGGGATGTGACCTGGTCGGAGGGCTCACCTCAGCCCAGTAGAAGGCTTAGGCAATGCCAAAAGGTGAACTTCTCTCATGTTTCTCATGTTGAGCTTGGGCTTTAGCCCCTCTCTCCCAAACCTGGCAAGAGAGGAAGGCATCTACCCTCTGAATTCATCTTGGCATCCTTTCCCTTACCTTGGTACCCCGTCGGCAGCCTTCCTGTAACCTGGGTGAGCTGAGCAGATTGTCCATCTGCCTCCCTATCTGTACCTGCATTTATCTGCTGCACTGGGAGATGCAGGTATGGAAATCTCTCTTTGTGAATGGCACGTAGGAGCTGTAATAAAAAGCTAGGACTGAGGTGTGTATTCTGTAGAAAGCAAACAAACAACAACAAAGAAAAACAAGGGATGCTTTCTTGGGTGAATTAAAATCCAGGTAGGAGGGAGGGAGCGAGAGCAAGGCTTGGAATTGGAGAAAGTGGGCTGGATGACAGTAATAAAAAAAACTTCCTGCTTTTCTTACAAGCAAGCAAAATCTGGAGTGGCAGAGTTGGCTCATTCTCACAGAGCTGCCTCTCTGACAATAAACACATTGAAGTGTTGGTGTAGGGAGCAGCAAGTTGTATTCCTGAATCCCTCTGATAAGTAACAATACATTGTGCTTCATGCACATTCAGAAGCAAACTGTTATTCTTCTGAAGATCTTGTCCCACTTTGCAAAGTCTCTTTATTCTGCTTTTTCTGACTCACAAAGTGAGAGGCAAGGTCAGGCCACCCGAGCACGTGTTGCAGAGAATCTGGAGATCATCCCTGGCCAGCTTAACCCAGTGGTGTGCGTTTGGCTTTGAATTTGCTGTAATAAATCCCCTGATGAGGTCCCATCAGTGACGTGAACAGAATGGACACATCATTAGGTTCAAAATAGCTATTCACAGTCACAAAGCCTGTGTTACCTGGTAGTAAATTGGGTCCTGGCACTTCCCCAAGCTCACAGCTTATGTTGCTGCCTGTAAGGCTGGAAGGAGTAGCTCCTTTTTGCATCTCTGCTGGCACAGGAAAATTATGTCTCTCACCTGGGAGTGTGATGTGTGCCATGATGGGAAGAGGGAACGGATTTCCACTGCGGGCACAAGGCAGAGCAACAGCTCGGAGCAGGCTCCCAGCTCGTTTCCTTGCCAGGTTGTGCCCATCCTGAGCTGTGGTGGCAGGATGGGTTTGCCCCTCTGCTAGGAGATTATTCCAAAATACATTTTACCCAGTGCAGACTGCTGGCATATGCACACGCATGCAGCAGGCATCCGCTGGAACTGGCAAGCTGGAAAAATAACAGTGTCCTCGGGGAAAATATCTACTCCCTTGTTGGTACCTTCCTTCCCTCTGCTGGCAGTTTCTCTGCACATATCACAGCTTTCAGCCTGCTGCCCCTGAGAGCCAGAGAGAAAGATAAAACCTTCTCATCACAGCGATGTTATTTTTCTTTCAAAGTTCTCTTGCACTTTCATATATGGTTGTTGATATCGAGAGCTATAGATGTCACAGATCTGGATAGATGGATAGACACGTACAGCTGAGTGTGACAGCTGGGTGTCTGACTCTCTTCCATTTCAAAATCTGATCCCTCTTCTCTGCCATCAGTTTGATTTTTATGCCCCTTCTGGCTCTTTTTTCAGCAGGGCTGGGAGCTGTGTGGCATTCGAGGCTTCGTTTCCAATGAGCTTGTCAGGTCTCAGCCACAGCAGTGATCTCATTAGCAAGATCAGCCCTGGTGAACATCCCTCGATTACAGAAGATGTCAGCACATGGTGTGTCTCGGGGCCTGAGCTGCCCTCCTGCTGCAAACACTTCTCCCTGGCGATGTAGGGTTGTGTATTGGGTTTATCATGTTGATCAACACCATTCAGCGTTGGGTGATTGCACCGTGTGGTGCAGCAGGGAGAGACCCTGCTGGGGTCCAGCTCAGCTCATGAGCAATCCTCTTATCCAGAAGGCAGCTCAACGTTCATCTCTCCCACTAGTGTAAATCGGGAACAATGGGTTTTAATTTGATTGCTGCAATTGTGTTCCTATCATTGGTGCAATCAGAAGTAGGAGCAGGGAGATGAACAGGAGGATGCTCAGCTCGGCGCTGTGAGCAGGAGCAGGGCAGAGCAGCCACCAGCAGGGCTGTGCCGACCCCTCTCTGGACCATGCGGTGGTTCTCTCCTCAGCACAGTCCTTACCAAACTGTTCCCTGCTGCCAGGCTGAAGAAGCACAATTACTGCACGTACAGCCAGAGCTGATGAGGCTCAGCATCCCCCTCCGTGTTTCATGTTTAATTAGCTGGCGTGGGAAGAAGGGATTGGGTAGAACAAGGAAGCAGGAGGGAGAAGGAAGGTTAATCTGTCCTCTAGCCTTGCAATTCCTTCTTTCTTGTGATCTTGTGAAGCAAGGAGATGATGTGTCCTTTGAAGTACTCCCCATCCTTCTCCCTGAAGTGGTCTCGCTGCTGCTTCTCCTCCTCCCCACCTCGGTCCAGCTGCTCTCTGCCCATGGCCGAGGTGCAGGAGCTGTCCTGCCGGGGGCTGCAAGCGAGGGTTGGGGAGCAGGACTCTGGGACCACTCTTTCTAAGCACCCTCAAAGCCTGTTCAGACAGTCCTGAAATATTGGGGTGCTGCCTGGATTTAGTGCTTGGGGTTCCTGAAGCAGGAGGAAGGGGCTGGGCTGTGCAGGACAGCGGGCAGGGGAGGTGATGCTGCTCAGGGACAGGATGCTGTGGAGCTCACACTGGTGCTGGGAAGCCCTGGTGTTACCTGGGTTCTCACTGGTATCTCAGGTCTTGCCCAATACCTTGAGCTGGTGTTTGTAAGGAGAACGAGCTGGGCTCCCTCCTCTAGAGGTCTTCAATAGCTCTGTAACTCTTTCTGCACAGCAACCTGGGGACATGGGGACAGAAGGAGAGGGCTGGCACGGCGTAACCGACAGCCCTTTCCCCAGGCCCAGTGTTCTCCCCAGGTCAGAGTAATTGAATTGTTTCAGTATTAATATCTTCTCTGGAGCTCTGCTGATGGGAGGGAGGGAGAGATGTTTCTTCCAAAATAGTCTTAAGCTAATGCAGGAGTATGAATAAATCTCTCAGAGATTATAGCCCCTGGAAGCTCCTGTGAATATCAGAAAGACATCCGTACTGCTAAGGGAGGTTTGATTGAATTACAAATTTGAGGCAACTCCAAAGCAAAACTGATTAAGTCTTTTCTTTTTTCGCTCTCTTCTTGTGGCTTTTGAAAGCGCGGAAGCTTTTTAATAATTAGAAATCCCTCCGTTGTGTTTGTAAGTGGTTCTAATTGGCATTGTCCTGTCTGTAAGTGGTTCTAATTGGCATTGTGTCCACACAGATTGTTACGCACCAAGGCAGAAAACTTGGGAAGCACAAACCCGTTATGAGAAGGATTATCTCTCGTTATCTCCGAGGGAAAGCCCCGGATCACCCTGGGGTTTCGGGAGGGTGGTGGGAGGGTGGGATGATGTCCAAGAGAGGAGGTGAGATGGGGATCAGCCAGAGGGAGATGGGGCTACAGCCCCTTACCTGGCTCCTGGGTGGTGTAGAAATAGCAAAAGCTCCTTTCCCCAGGCACAAAGCACTTGCAGGGGGGAGAGGAGGGTTCTGCCCAACGGGGCTGGCTCGGCTCTTCCCATCAGATGTGCGTGAGCCGTCCCCGCGCCCACAGCGCCGGCGGCGTTTGATTAACATTGGCACTGCACTGCCAGTACCCAACCCATCGCTTTGTAAAACATTGTTGGTGTAAAGACACTATAGAAATCACCTTAGTCTGTAATATTATGCCAGAGATTAAAAAAAAGGAAAAAAAAAAAAAAGAAAGAAAAAGCAAAGGCATTGTACCACAGAAGCTTTGCATCTCTTGCAGGGCTGTCTATGAGAAGGAGACAGCTGTGGTCTTTACTAGCCCTTGACAAGTGATTTTTCCAACAATCAGATGGGAGAACATGCTCTGTTAGGCTTATAATTGATAATATACCACTGTTGAAATGTGCCTGTCAGTTCTGCAGGTAGATAAAATTATGTCATTGATATTTCATAACGGTTTTCACAGGCAGCATCTGAAACGACGTCCTCCCCTCGGCAGATGAAAGGTGGGATGGGAAGATGTGTCAGCAGGATCCGGCCTCCCGGCTCAGCGTGGGAGAGGGGAGTGGAGCCGGCTGTGCCGTGGCCATCCCGAGCTGGGCTCTGTCGGGCAGATCACAGCAGCCTTTGAAGCCTTTCCCAGGGCCCGGCAGAGAGGCTCCACGCTGGGGGAATGCAGCTGGGTATGAAAATATCCCCATCGCAGGGGGGTTAAAGGAATGAATAGGGAAATTCAAATGATCTAACCCAAATCATAACACTGACTTTTCAAACCGAGGAAGCAATTAACTGTTGGACACTTGAGAGAGCCTGAGACTGATCCCTCCCACCCTGGGAATGTTCTGAAGATGAGCACGGGCTTTGGGGAGATGATGTGTGAACACAGGAGCAGGCGTGCCTGTGTCATGGACCACAATTTGAGGGGGGATGAGCCCTGCGAGAGGAAGCCCAGGGTCCTCTGCTCACATCCTGCTCCCCCTGCCCATCCTAGGGCTGGTCCTCACCTTGCCCAGACCACTGGTGCATTCACAATACATGCTGGTACCTAAGAGAGAGAACAGGTTTAAAGAACAGAGGTTGGAAACAGCTTATGATGTGGGAGAGGTAGAGGAGGGGACTGCAGGGGTTGTCAGCAGGACTTGTTGGATCTCTTTGAGGAGATGTTGCTGTTGCTCCAGACCAGGAGTTTGTAAGCAGGGAGGGGAGAAGGTCCAGTGCATGTGCTGATTCAGAATAAAAATGAAAAAACTAAAAAAATCTGAAAAAGGAAAAAAAGGTGGTTGTGGAAGCAAAAGGAATAAATTATCCCCTGTTTGCTGCTGCCCAGGTGGAAGCAGAGTGTGAGGTACAAGGTGAGGACCTGGCAGGGCTGAGGGCTCCTCTGCCAGCCTTGCCTCTGGGGAAGGACACAGCAATCTCTGATTTCTCACTCCTCCCTTCTCTCTCTTCTCTTTCCTTCTTTCTTTCTTTCTGCTTGGACATAATACTCAAATGGATTGACTGCAAGGGCAGTCCCATGGCATCTCCAACACCTTCTGTTGTGCCCCAGGGATCGTGCCCCACTCCACTGGGTGCTCAGTCACTGGTCCTGTGACACCAGGCTGGTCTGGGCTTTGGACTGAGGGTTGTCCATCCACAGCCTCACCCCTCTGGCTCCCAGTTAGCACCTTGCACCGAGACCTGCCTGGCATGAGCACTTTCTGTGCAGTGGCTTCTCCCCATTCGTTACTGTTATTGATGAACCTTTGGCGTCAAATTAAGGGCGTGCAGCTAATAGCGAGCTCGGGTTCTCTTCAGGGTTGGCTGCACTGAGTGAAATTAAAGTTCCCAACATCCCCGTTCCCCTTCCCCCTCACTAATTAGCCCTCCCCGACTCTCAGAGGTTGACATTTAAAATGAACTCAGCTAAAATGAGTGTTTTTGTAACCAGGGTTTTCAGTGCTGGTGAGAGGGACACAGAGGGGAAAAAAACCTGATGTGGAGGGCAGCCAGGGCAGGCACCATGGACTGGGTGCGCAGGAGGGCACTGCTGACCCCGGCCCTGATGGCAGCGCTGCCCAGGTGCACATGCTAAAGCCTGGGAAAGAGCCATGAAGGTCCCTCAAACTGATGCTTTACAGGGATTTTTCTCCAGACTCCCTGACGGAGGTCCCTTCATGAGAGATGTCTCCCTTCAAGACAGAAAAGCCAGTAAATTCTGGGCTAAGTCTGCAAATCCACAGCTTACTCTTACTCTGCTGAGTAAAACCCAGAGCATAAAGATGTGAGTTTTAGCAGTGCTGTGACCAGGCTGCCAGGCTCTTAAACCCCCAATTTCCTGGCTTTTGACGGGTTTAAATCAGGATGGGTCTAATAATAATGATAGTTGGTACTTATATGCCACTTTATCTAAAAAGCACTGTACAAACATTAATTAATTACAGACACAGTGTCTGCAAATGTATAGCTGCAGATGCACACGGCTGGGGAGCCACACGCAGCTCCCAGCCAGGAGCTCACAGCATGCAAAGGCATCGGCTCCATCTGTGCTCCTCCATGGGCTGAGCTGCTCGGGGCTGTCGGGACCTCCTGGGGGTGGCAGCTGCACCGAGGTGGCCCTGAAAGGCGATTAAAGGACAACCTGTGCCCTGTGTGTGCCTGGCAACACATCCCCGGCACTGCTGCTGGGGGCAGTGCCCCTCCGGGTGCTGGGGCACCAGGCTTCCTCCACACCAGCTCGCTGGCACTGCCCAGTTCCAAGCAGGCTGTGGTGGGTAATGCTGCAGTGTACCAGGGGACACTTTCCTTTGTGCTCAGGCTCTGCGAGGTGCTAAGCATGATGTCTTCCCATCTCTCAGTCCTGGACCAATGAAGGCACCTGGTTCATGTGCCTGGCTAAGGGGGGATGAGCTCTGGGGGCAGCTCCTGCTTTGGGGTGAGAATGAATAACCCAGTCCTGCCGGGTTTATCACTGCCTTATGGCTGTCCAAGTTACTCTGCTGGGGCTTGCTGTGGGCTTTAAAATTTACAGGCACTGCAGAGATGGAAACTGCCCATCTCCTCCTCCTCCACATTAAAACAAGCACCCCACGACAGCACCCACACGGGAGCTTGTGTTGGCAGCTGGAGACTGCAGCTGCACCAGCCCCCTCTCCACGGAGATGCTGCCTGACTGGGATGCGATGGTTTGTGTTGGGGATGCTCCGTGCCTGCCTGGGAGGGAGGGAGGGAGGGCGGCAGCAGCAATGTAGGAAGGCAGGCTCTGTCTTCACAACCTTTCCCCATCTCTGACCACATGCTGGACATGCAAAAGATCTCTCGTTTCCTTGGAAACAGGTTCTTTCTGCATGTGCTGCAGTGAGTCGGGAAAGTTTGCCTTCATCAGACCCCCATGGAGAAGAGAATAAGCTCCAGAGATGCTGTCCTAGGGCTGGCAGCCTGATTGCTGCTGCTGGCCTTATTTACATCCCTTTAAGAAAAGGAAAATTAATCTCTCCCTCCTGCCCCTCGCAGAGGAGATCTCCCTGGATTCCTTGCCAGCCTTGGTGGTGTCTGAGGGCGGAGGAAATTAATCACAACACATTGCTGAGCACCCCAGGACCGTGCACTCCCTCTGCTTTGCTCCAGTAAACTCAGCATCCAGTCAGGCTTTGAGCCTTCCCAGAGGGGAGGGGAGGCAGGGAGCAGATCTGTGGTGGGTCAGCCACACATGGGTCTGGGCTGGCTACGTCTCTGCACTGCTCAGCACTGGAGGAGTCTCAGAAGATGCCCTCAATTATGGTGTGCAGCGGGTTTGCATTTGCCTCCTGCTTCACCAGCTTTACCCCATTGCCACTGCACCAACCCACCCAGGGGCACCCCGGGGTGGTGCTGGGGTGCTGCTCCTTGTGCTGGAGGAGTGCAGAGTCCAGCCCTGGGTGCTGGGCACTGGGAAGGGGCTGCAGGAAGCGGAAGGGGACAACGGGACTGGAGGAGAAGCAAAGCCCAAAGCCTGGCTCAGGGGCATTTGATCCAGCATATGTAAATGCTCCAGGCCTGCAGTTTAGAGAAACCTCATGAATATTTTAACTTGAGGAGGATGAAAGGAAGACAAACAAATACAGGTTTGGGCCTTTGGGGCATTGCTGTGATCATCTCTTTAGAGAAACTGTCATTACTGGTACTTGGCTCTGCAGAGCCCAGGTCCTGAGCATCCTCACCATGGCTGCAGTCACAGTAGTACTGACGAGTATTTCCATCAACATTTGAATTTTGGAGAGAGGGAGAACCAAGAAAAAAAGGTCAAAAGTTTCTAATGATGATTTTTTGCTCCTATTATTCAAGGAGGATTTGCCAAATCAAATGGGTGATCGAAGCCTCGAGTTTTGATCAGGAAGGGGTGGGCAAATGTCAGAACATTTCTGCTGTGATTGTTTTGACTGCCTCTACCTCTAAAGTCTTGTTTGAATTTGAGAGTGAAATTTAATTTGGTTATTTTTACAGCTAGAAAGCAATGAAGAATGAATAAATACTCTTTGCTGAACATTTCATTTGAAAAATACACTAAAAACCACTGAATTAATGATTCAGTGATTGAGGCCGTGAATTTTGGTTAATCATCATTTTAAAGCTATACTGGTATAATTTTGCAAGCTGAGGAATATTGTGAAATGTTTCAGTTGTTTTGCTGTTGTAATTATACAAGACAGACCCTGCACAGATGTGGTTGCTCTGGTACACGGGTGCACCATGCTGGTACAAATCGCTCTGGTTCCCAACCCGGGGCTGGGGCAGAATAAGCACATCTGTATCATGGGGCTGAGCATCCAGATGTGCAGCTGGGGGGTGGTTTTGGTGGAGCTGTCGCAGTGGTGACCAGGGAGGTGGTTTAGATGTCAGCCTGCATTTGCACGTGAACGCCAGGCATTAATTACCTGGATCTGTTTGGAAGCTGCTCACTGCAGCTCTGTAAATATTTGTGGCAAAATTCAGCATCCACAAAAATCTTTTGATTCCTGGAAACTCAGACTTTACTCACTAAGACTTACTGCGGGCTTGCTGAAGTCACTGGCAGCCCCTCCAGCGATGGCCTCAGCTCCCTGGCTGCCTGTTGCTCTTGGGCTCATTTTGAAGAGAATCCGCTCCCTTTTCTGGGCAAATGTGGATGCAATTTATGGAACCGATGCTCAGCCGACTCCTTTGGTTTCAGCACAAATCCCAGGAGAGATCAGCATTTTGCTTTAAAATCTGTGAGCAGCTCAAACAGGGGGATGGATAAAGAGAAATGTTTGCACATTCTCTTTGCAAACCAAATCTTGAACGTCGTGCATTGCCCTGGAGAGGTGGGGAGGAAAGATAATCCCAGATTTTGACTTTGAGCTGGCAAAGCAGAGCTGTCCTTCATTGTAAAATCAGTGGGAGTTTGTCCTGAAACAGAACCCGAGGATCTGGAGTCCCGAGACATCACAACAAATTACACCACGATCTTTTTCTCGGGCTGACTCCAGGAGGTTCGGTCTCGTGCCAAGCGTGCGCAGAGCGAGAGCGTTCTGACATGTTCTCCTAATCCTGGGATTTATAACGTGCTTAACAACACACACTGAAGTGATTCATTACTGCAGCAGCATCCGTAACCTCTGTGCAAAGCCAGGAGGGTGATGGGTGGCTGCCTGCCACAGCCCCTCACCTCCCACCCCCCAGCGCTGAGGCTCGTGCAAAGCCATCGCTTTTTGGGGTGGTTTTGGGGGGTGCTCAAGGTATTGCCCAACTCAGAAGCTTCAGGACTATTGATGCCTCCAGGTCCGGGCTCACCACATCTCTGTGCTCTCTGTTGCTGTATGGGAAAGGGAAGAACATGCCAAGGGATGGACCCAGGAGCAACCTTGGGGTCCCAGTCTCATCTGTGGCACGTGGGTCCTGGGGTGCTATGGGTGCTGCCTGGGCAGAGTTTCATGTTTTCCTCTCTGCTAAACTACTGATTCCTCAACAGCTTGAAATTCCCCAAATGTCTGTAAATTTGAAATACAGGCCCCTTCCTAATGCTTAGAAATGCTGCTGTCCTGTGCTGGAAGCTGATTCCACACGTAGTGAATAAATTCTGGGGTTTTATGGGCTTGGGCTGAGGTTTGGAGGTATGGGGGTGCTGCTCGCTGCCTTTAGGACCTTAAATGCCTCCACAAAGCTGGTGTTTGGTCCCCAGCCAGGGAGCTTCACCCAGCAGGTGGCTGGTAGCCAGTCCATGGTGCCGGGAACCAGCGTAGCCCATGCTCATTATCTCTGCCTTGCTCAGAAAGGATATTGTGATTTTAATAACTTCTTGGATCCATTTTTTCCCTGGTAGCTGTTGTTGCCTTGGATACAGGCTCTGGAGAGGCTCAGCCCTGCTAAAGATGGTAGATCATTGAAATGGAATAGAGGATGAGGTGTGGATTTGCAAACTGCTTTAGCTCTCGTGGAGAGCTGGCTGGGAGCGCTCCAGCAAAGCTGAGCTTCCTTGGGACATGCTGCTTTGTTAGGAAGGGCTTTGTTCACCAGAACGTGACACCAAGGCTTCTTCTACACAAGATCAGATGCAATGTCTGCTCTGTCTGTGTGACAGTGCCAGTCTGGACAACACAGAGCCCCGAGGCTTTGGGAAGTGGTGTTGCACCAAATCCCATGGCACTGCCACCAGGAGCAGAGCTGGACCTTGGCACCTTTGGTCCGGGGCTTCAAGGATCTGCTGCCATCCTCTCCCTCCTTAACCACTGCCCCAGTCTTCACTCTGGCCTTCCCAAGGTCCCACAGGCCCTGCAGGGTTGGTTGAAGGCCGTCAGCTTTTCCGGCTTGTGGCACCTCAGCTCTCCTGGGTGCTTTGATTGTGTGAGTCCCATCCCTAGCACCCCCTCATCCTCCCCCCAGCCCTTATCTACAGATAAGCCA
The DNA here is from genome assembly GCA_013398125.1 of Aegotheles bennettii. Classification (NCBI taxonomy): domain Eukaryota; kingdom Metazoa; phylum Chordata; class Aves; order Caprimulgiformes; family Aegothelidae; genus Aegotheles; species Aegotheles bennettii. The sequence continues at coordinate 99,932 of VZRW01008669.1, read as the reverse complement.
TGCAAATCAGTGAAATTCTCATTTCATGCAGAGAGGTTACCCACCCCTAAACATCACCAAAGCTATTAAAGAAAAACCCTGGTGCCCAGGGCTTTGGACACCTCATTTGCCTTGCTGTGGTCAAATTTCACGCTGCTGTAGTTTTTGATTTGTGCACTTTGAAAGTCTTTTGCTGTGCTGGAGGCTCATGGTGCCTGTTGTAATCAAGTAGCTCTAGCTTTTCTGAGATGCCCTTTCTTCTTTTAATGACTCTGGGGTGTCCAGGCCCATCTTGATGGTAAACAAACTAAATGAATTGCTTTTGCTTCCTGGTCCTCATCATAAACAGATTTGGATATGACGGCTGCCTGACAAGTCATTAAGATCATTTGATCACTGTCAGAGTAAATCAGCCTGACCTGAGACAATGCACCGCACCTCCTTGGCTGCTGGGATTACCAAGTACGAGATGTTAATGACACTGTGCTCACGGAAATTATTTCTTAATTGCTTTATAGTAGCTGGTGGAGATCACAGCCTCGCTGCCTTCGAGCAGCAGCAGAGCCAGGGACACCCAGCACCCTGCCAGCACCAGGGGCAGCAGGAGAGGGGCCAAACCCATGGGGCAGCTCTCATGGACAATCAGCCATGGAATAATAGAATCACAGACTGGTTTGGGCTGGAAGACACCTTAAAGATCATCCAGTTCCAAACCCCCTGTCACTGGCAGGGCCACCTCCTGCTAGCCCATCCTCTCCCTGTGCAGTGAGGATGCTGCTGAGGAGCAGGAGAGATGTGTTTGTGTGGGCTCACCTGGGGGCTTCAGCAGAGTCCAGAGCCAGGGAACTCCTAGCCATTGCATCCCAGCTAGTTTCCCCAGTCCCTGCCTGTGGATGCCATGGAGTTGCTCACCTCTGCCTGTGCCAGCCTTGCCCATGCCCTGCTGCCAGCCGCAGCCGGTGGGAAGGGCTGCCATGGTCCTAAGGGGCCTCGGGAGCTTCACCCTTCGTGCTGACTCAGGGAGAGGGCAGCAGGGGCCCAGGAGAAGAAGGAGGAATTGTTTAGAAAATAACAGCAGAACAAAGAAGGAGCGAAAAATCCTTTTCCTTTGCTTCAAAAGAAATCCCAGCCTTCCTAGAGAGAAGAAAAGGAGAGGAGAGAGGTAGATGCACCATACAAAGAGAAGAAAATATGCTGAGATACCACCAGGTGTTTAAAAGCTCACACAGGAAACCAAACCCACTTTGATACCCCTCTCACTGGAAACGTTTGAGGCCAGAATAATGCTGCCATGGTTTATCACACAAAGGGATGAGAAAGTGAGTGGATCCAGGAGCTCCTTTCTCGTTGTTAGGACAAAACCATGCTTTGTGTTAAATTACAGTGTGTAAGCAAAAAACCCTTAATAAAGTGTCTGTTTGCAGGTGTGTGTTTGTTGAGCAATGCCGTGTGCACCCTTCACCCAGGCAACTGTGAAAGCAGCCTTTGGGAAAGGGCTCAGCTTAGCAAGTCACTGGAGTTCATGGCCAAGGGGAAACTGAGGCACAACCAGGGGCTTTCCCACACCAGAAGCCTGGGAGCACAAAGCCACCAATCTTCCAGGCCAGAGCTGTGTGCCCCAAAGCATCGCCAATGCCTTAATTTCATCTCTCTTCATTGTCCAACAGCTCAGCCTTTGTTTTATGCTCGTTTAAGTTAATTTTACAATGAGCTGGCAGCAGAGGAGCCTTGGCTGGGCGGTCGGTGGTTCAAATTGTGTCTGGTGCCCGTGTGGAGCTGCTTGGGTCTGTTTGAAGGAGAACTCTCTGGGAAACTTTCATGGAGGAAAACTGGTCCTGCTTCTTCCCTAAATACAGAGTGGATGTGACCCAAACCCTTCACAGGAATGGGAAAAACTCAGCAAACCATTTTTCTGTAAAAGTTCATCCAAATACACAGCGGAGCAGTTACTGCTGAGCAAATAAAATATGGAGCTGCATCAAAATCAACTTTTTTAACAGGGAAATGTTTATTATATACTGTGTGGGGTTTTTTTCCCCTGTTGGGAAAAAAAAAAAAGTGTTCAAAATGAACGTTTTTTAAACTGATGAAAAAATCAATGTTACAAAATAAATGCTTAATTTTTCATTTAGCGTGTCCCCATTTTCTAACTTCCAGAGTACATTCTCAGTAATTTGATTTTTCTGCCTGTCACAACCAAGCTGTACCAGCCTGGCTCTCTGGCTGGGAAGCCCATGTTGGTGTCTCTGTCTCTCGCTGTGCTTGGAGCAGCTCCAGAGCAGGATATCTCCAGGCTTCACCAGGAGACAGAAGATGAGAAAACCTCACTCCACGGCTGTAGGAGCCCCGTGTCTTCTCCCCAGAAGGGAAGCAGCCTTTTGTATGGCCCACCCCTGAGTTTCCATCTGGGACACATGTCATATCCCTGCTGGGATGTGCTGTGTACCAGCCCCACCAGCTTTGCTCACCCTGCGTCTTGGCATCCTTTATACCTCCACTGGTGGTGGACCACCAATGGTCTCCTCTCACCCACACAGGTCCAGCAGAGCCACAAACCTTGCTGAGGTCGCTTGGATGCTCAGGGCTTGCCAGGTCCACGTTACCACTGATTTTCTCCTGCATCTGACATGCCTCCAGAGCAAATGTCCTCCTGGTGAAGAGCAGCTACTGCCCCTTCCCCATCCCCACCCCGCCATGGTGGTACGGTGTTGTCTGCACACAGGTGCTGTGACCCCTTCTAAATGGGTGTAATTCCTCCTGCCCTGGCAGCTTCCACAGAGGCTGTGTTCCTGGACCCAGAGCCCAGTCCTGCTCCTGTGATTTATCTTTATCCCCTGCATATGCAATGAGGTGTAAAGCAACCCCTGCCATCATCAGCATCACCTGCCCTTGATTTGTTTCAGCAGGAGCACACTATTTTTTCTTTTATCCTGAGCAAAATGCACATTTGAATGGGATTAAATCTAAACCCCTCCAAATGCTTAATTCTGACTGGAATGCAAATGGTCCCTGCGGACCACGGCGGTGACTCCAGACAGGAGGGTGAGGATGGCACTTGCGTTATGCTTCAGAAATATTTTCAATTGCAAAACAACAGTGGGAAGAAAGGCCTTAAATGATGTGAAAATAACACTGTTTGAATTAATGTGCCAGCCCTGATGGATGCTCGTGCTACCCAGAGTTTTGAAAGGGCTCTGACAGGTAAGATATTACCAGGTGAGATTTACCTACAGCCCATGACTTCTAGTCAGCAAAAACTCAGATGAAAACCTATCCTTCACTCCATGCTGACTTCCAAAGAATATTGAATCAAGATGAAGACCTAGAGGGCCACATACACAAAGGTATTTTGGCATCTAAGTCCATATCAGAGCATCAGGATTTGGCCTCATCAGCCAGCTCCTCTCCCAGCCCTGAATCTGGGCCACGATTAAAGCTTCCAGCTCTTTCAGGCAAACACTCTTTGTCTGCTGCCTGAGGAAATTGGGCCCTGATTACTGATTAGACTGAACTACTTACCGAAATATTGAACAAACATGAACAAAACTTAGAGTGAAAAAATTATTTGAGGGAAGTCTAAGCCACAAAACAAACCAGTAATAATGTATTATTCATATATTAATGTCAGCATTAATAGTAATGCCGTGTTTTGCAGCTGGTTTAGTACTAATGCTACAGCTTTATGTATTAATAAGTGTGCTAATATTAATGCCACTTTCTGCAATAAATAACATTGATAATAGTGTTGATTCTCAAAGGCTGTTAAAAACTTGCACTTTCTGTCCAGCCAACCTCCCCTTCCTGCTACCACACACAGGACCAAGGCACCTCTGAATTTCTGCTACTGGATTTCCTGGGCAATTCCCACCAAAGGGCCACTTCACTATTATAGGCTTGAGTTCTTTTTTTCACATTCCTCTGCAGGTTGTTGCTATCATCAGAGTCTTGAGGAGAGGACAGAGAGGCGCCTGTATTCCATTAACAACTTTCTCCTCTCCTGTTGAGCTACAGGTGGGTTTCAGATTAGTCAGGAGAAAAGGTTGTGATTAAATCAGCAGCTCCATCTGGGTTAAGGCTCTAACAATGGGCAAACGAGTCCTTCCACCCAGTACTTAATGAGACTGCTGCTAGGAGGCAGGTTCTTTGTTGTGCTTGCAGGGTTGGTGGGCAGGAGGCTGTTCCCATCCCCAGAGCTGCCCAGGACCAGCCCAGGAGAGTGTGGAGATGCTGTTGGGAAGAGAGGAGAGTCCAACTGACCCAGAAGCATATGACATCCTAGATGGGAGTTTTAATGGAGCTGTTAGAGTCCTAAGTTAGAAAAAAGTATATGGAGATGTATCCTGGAGTGGCTCAGCCCCCTCCCCAGCGCTGCCTGCTGAACTCTTGGTCCTGCACCGAGGAGGAGCCTGCACAGGACCAGTCCCAGGTAAGCCGGTGCCTGGGTGTGCTGCCCAGAGGAGCTGGCTCTGGGGCAGCCTTGGCTGGGCAGCCCTGGCTGGTTTGCTGTGGTAATCTCGTGCTGGTTTGCTGTGAGTTGACCAGAAATGGTCCTGGTCACCAAAGGCTGAAATTCAGTGTGAGGGTGCAGACTCGTAAGGGATGGGCCATGGTGTCTTTTGGGTTGGTTTTTTTCCATCAGAGATGGAGCATGTTGCAGGCACCTGGTGAGAGCTGAGAAAACTGGGTTAGTGAGGCAGGGGTTTACTGACCAGCAGCATCTCATTGCTGCCCCAGCTCCTGGTTCCTGGTCCTTGCTGGTGGAAGACTCTGTGATGCTCTTGAGTACTGTGATGCTATTAGTTAAAAATTAAGCTTTGTACCTTGGCTGATAGCTTGAATCTTCTCCTACCCTGTGCAAAGCTTTCAGGTGCTCACTGCTGTGAACTGGCCATCAGAAGTCTTCTACCTTGTCTGTGGTTTAACAGCAAGGGGTAGGTCAGCTCAGATCTATTTTTTTTACAAAGATCTTGTGAGCCTGCAGGCTCCTTGTTGCTGTTTTTCTTCTTTAATTGGCTTTGAGTGTGTATGTGTGGATGTACATGTGCCTGCCTCCCTCATCAGCAGCACCCCTGGTATTCAGCAGAGTAATTAGAACATCTAAATCTTCCCTATATGTCATCCAGACTCTGTAAAATTAACTGTGATTACTGGCACCAGCCTGCAGACGTGCCGGATCCCACCCCAGCTCCCGATAAGCATAATTGCTCCTCATTGTTCCCCTGGAAAGTCCTGAGCTGGCTGCCATGCGTGAGCTCCTTCCTGCTCCCTCTTATATTAGCGCGGAGCTAAATGACTTTGGCTTTTGTTGGCTCTGGGAGGATTTATGAGGAGTTGCACACAACTGAAATCAGAAGTGCTTCTTGATTGCTGAGCAAATAAAGGCTCTGGGTTGGGTGATGGCTCTTGAAATGAATCCTTCCCCTCTTCTCCTTCCCTGACCCCTCTCTGGGTTCGGTGTTGAGCTGCCTGGGGAGCCCCAGCCTGTGCTGCCCTGCCCCGGGGTGCAGAGAGCCCTGAACCCCCCCAACCGCGCAGAGATCTGTGTGTCTATAAATATATTGACTATACTAGATATAAAAACTAAGGAATGCAGGCTGTCTGGAGGATCGGGTTCATGCCTTGCCCCCCAGGACAGGGTTATTTCTGCAGTCTGAATGGCACCTTTGAACACCAGTGCCTGTTCCTGCCTTTGGCTTTGCCAGGGTCGGTGTTAAGGACCCGGGAGCTGGTTCCAATAGCGAAGTGGGGGTGGAGGAGGCTGAGGAGTGATCATTATCAGCTGATCATTATCAGTTTCTGGTGAAATGAGGTAGGACATTGGCCACTTACCCATTTCCTTGCCCCACAGGTTCAATGATGTGAAGAAATACAGGGTTTTCCTTCTGAAGCCTCCTTTTCCTCCTCCTCCCTCTCCCCCTCCCAGCCCAACGGGCACTTAGAGATTGGCACCACGTCTTATCTTCCCAGCTCGAATGTAGCCCGGGTGTCTTTCAAGTTTCTTGCTTCTCCTGGGAACACTGGGTCTCACACACCATTCCCAATTGAAAAAAAAGAACAAACAGGGATTTAACTTTGCTGCCTGGAATCATTGAGCATCATGGCTGCTCTTCTCTCTTTCAGCAGGGATATTGATTATTGATTGCTATTTTAATTTATATTTGGAATAAAATCCTTCATTTTTCTCCTGAGTCCTCTGCTGTGGCTCAGCATGAGAGCTCGTGGCTGTTTCTTGGGGCCATGGCGTGGTGGGACAGGAGGTGAGAGGGATGGAGAGACCTGGGCAGCAGCCGTGAGCTTGGGGCAGGGTGGGCTCTTCCCCCCAGCTCTGTCTTTTCAGGAGCCCTGAAAAATGGGTGATTGTGGGGAAACGGCTGAAAAACTCCTCCAGGAGGAGGCAAGGCTGGCGTTATCAGCAGGGAGGTCTGGTGCTCTGCTGTCTCTCAGCTCTTGTTATCTATTTTGCAATCGCTCTTATATATGCTGCAAAGGTTAATGTATGTTTGTGATGAGTGCACTTTGTGTAAATGTTAATTAGTCCGGGTGCAATTAAAGGGATTCTTTCCTCCATAATAAATGATTTCCCTGTATTTTTAGCCACTTTTACTTGTATCCAGGAGATGACTTGGGACAAAAGGCTGGGGGGGAAGAGGGGGGCAGCAGCAGAGGCTCAGGAGGTTTGGGAAGGTGCCCATTTGGTGTAGGATCTGCTGCACCTCTGAGAGAACCACCTCAAGCCTGGGACCAGCCTGGGCAGCGGCTGGTGGTGGGGTGGGACTGTTTAATGGGTCATTTAGGGACCCAGCATGGAAAATGGGGCACCTTGACCAGGGCAGGGGCTGCTCTGCTGTACTGGGGCAGGAGAGATGGACCTGTGGTCCCAAAAAGCTGGCAGAAATGAGGTTCTTCCATTCCTAAGCAATGTTATGCCCCAAATCCCTTTGACTCCACTTCTGTGTGAGCTTATGATGCCTCCAAAATGCTCGGGGATGGGGAAACTTGAGCTACAAACTTCATCTCTGGTTTTCAGGGGTTACAAAGTGAATGCCCTTCCATTTGCAATGTGGGGACAAAATGGGATTTGAATCGGTGGGAAGGGAGAGGCGATTTCCCAGCTCATATTAGCTGGGACTAATTGCTTTGAGAGCAGAGGTTTAATGTCAGGATTTCACACAGAAGGGTCCCTCTCCAAGCGAGTTTCCAGGGATGTCCATTCTCGCTGCAGTGGCTGGCCCCTTCTCCCAGTGCTGCAGCTGAAGTCTCCTTAAAGACTCCTCAAACCCAAAGCTCCTGGAGGGCTGCAGCTCCCAGTCTGTGAGATCTCCTCCAGCCAACCCCGCTGGAATTGCAGCCTGGAACCAGCAGACAGGCACCCACAGCAATAACACCATGGCTCGGAGCAGGCTCCCCGCTTGCCTCAACCACGGTATCTTTGCAACACAAAGGTCAATTGAATTCATTACAATGTAAAAATGAAGTTCTCTGATTGATTGAAGGTTCCTCTTTAACACTTAAAATAAATGTGTTGGGTTTACTTGATGGAATGCTCTAACATTCCATTATAAAATACCCTTTTATATGAGAAGTCATTTCTTTGTATCATTTTTCTTTTTCTTAATTTTTGTGGAACATAATTATCCTTTTTCCCCTCACCTCTTTTTCTTTTTAATCGATTTTTTTCCCCTCCCCTTCCCAGTGGAAAGCAAGCAGCATTATTTAAAGGGGGACAGAGATAAACTGCAGCCATATGATGGGTACAAGGGGTGGAAGATGAGATGGATCCATCCATCTCAGGCTTTCAATGGCTCCCTTTACGCATTTGTTTTCAATCTCCCGTTTTCAGGATGATCAAAGCTGGAGGGCAGTGGGATGCTCAGGTACCTGTACAGTGTGAGGGGTTCAGAACACCTTCCTCACACTCGTGCTGGGAAGGGAAAGTGCTGTGGGGGTCCTTGGAGCTGCCACCCCCCATTCCCCAGCGTGGTTGTGTCCTGCTAAAGGGCAATGGAATAATTCCTCAGGGCACAGTCGTGGCATCCACCTGAATGCTGAATAATCATCTTCACAATTAATTCTTCTGCCCTGACTGGCTTTGCAGAAAATCCTGAGTGCACAGAAAAGAGATTTGCTGCCCATTTGTACAGTGCTGCTGCGAAGGGAAAATGGGGACAAAAGGGAGAATGATCCCATTTGAGGCTGGGTGACGAACGGCTCCCTGCTCTGGGGGAGGCTGCAGCAGGCATCATAATTCATGGCAAAGTCAGGATAATGAATGATTCCATCCAGCTAAATCAAGGCTAAACAGGAGCGAGTCACTGACACTGGAGGAGTGGCCCAATGTGACCCCAGGAGTGAACAGGAGCTGGGTGCTGGAGGGGTGGCTCTCATCGTCCAGAGCACGCTGTGGTGACATTGTCCACATCCCAGAGCATCTTGGTGCTGGTTCCCGGGTGGTCACTGGGATGTGCCAGGTGGTGTTGAGCATCCTCACAGGGAGAGGCAAACCCCTGAGGCTGAGCAGGGGGTGTGGGTTGTGGGGTGGGAACACGCTGGGGTCTAGATGGGGGATCCTGCATCCCTCCTGCATCCCTCCTGCTCCCCTCCTGCTCAGCTCCTGCCTGGGGAGGGGACATCACTGCTTTTGGCTGACAGGCACAGTCTCAGCTGCTTTGTGGGGGAGCCTTGTTGATGTGGCCATAGGAAATAAGGGGAGAAGGGATTCTGAAATTCATTGCCTTTGCCCCGAGATGGGATCAGGCTGCAGTGACAGGCTCTGCCTCCTCCCAGGGTGCCATGGTCTGGCAGGTTGTTATACTCAGCATTAGAGAACTTTGTCTGCTCTTTGTGAAGGTCACTGTTTCTCCTTGCTGTGGCTTCACCCACTCCTGCAGTGGGGCTGGGGGTTTCCCCCAGTGCTGCTCCTGCACTGGGGCAGGAGGAGATGGCCCCTTGTCCCACACAGCCCAGTGTGCCCAGCAGAAATGATGTGTCATGGCTGGGCTGGCAGCTCAGCAGGGCCAAGGGAACTGAACAAGACAACGTGCTTAATTCTCATATTAAGATAAAAAAAAATCCCGGTGTCTACTGGTGCCCCAGGGGATGGTCACCACGGACCTCAGTGTCTGACGAGGTGCCAGTTCTTGTGCAGCGTGAGTAATGCTCCTTGTCAGCTCCGATAAAACCTGAAATCTATCACTAGTCCTTTCCTCCAAAGGTTTTGTTACTGAGGAAAGTAATTACAATTTGTCCTTAATTCCAGAAGTGTGCCTAGAAAACTGGCTGGGAGGAGGCTGAGTGGGCTGGGCCAGGGCAGAGCCACCACTGCCTGCCACCTCCCAGGGTCCTGAGCAGCCACCTTGGTCATTGTCATAGCTGGAAATACTGTAGGGAGGGTGATGGGATGGTGGGGAGGTGGCTGCCCTGGACCAGGCTCTGCAATGTTGCAGCTGTGGGTCCTTCAGCAGCTCCTGGCCATGCTGGGGAGGTGAGGTGCCCCCTGAGAGCATCTCCGTGAGGTCCCTGCCCTGGACAGCTGGTCCTCTCCATTGATGGGTTATGTAGAACTTGTTTTTCAACCCCGGTTGTTCAGCAGAGGGGGGAAAAACCCTCCCTCTGCCTCTGGATCTGATGCAATGAGACATCTGACGGGGGAGATGAATTGAGGGCTGCATCTGAAGTACCAGATACATAATCCATCCTAAATAGGCTTCATTAGTGGTAACAATTAAAGTTACCATTGTGGATTGGATACGTTTTTTATTAACTTTGCCCTTGTCTCCAACTCGGACTCACCTCGTAATAATGAGCTGTGTCACTTCTGATCTATTTCTCATAATAGCTCCTTTCTCCTCTAAATCTGAGCAAAATATGATTTATCAGCAGGGCTGTTGTCTTGGTGTCAGACACCCAGCTCCCACCAGCTGGAAGGGGTGGATGTTAACCGGGGTTCACAGCCTTTGCTGGCTCCTTACGGGTGGCAAAAGCCATCCTGGAGTTGGGGTTTGGGGTGATGCCCACGGGTGCAGGTGTTGGCAGGGCATAGGTGAGCTGGGATGAGGGCCTTCCCATGGGAAATCATTCTCTCCAAAAGCTCTGTTGTCCCTCTGCTGGGGCAAAGAGTGAAACTATCTGAGGATTAATTCTGACACCGAGCACTTGTTTTATCAAGGGATTTATAGCTTTGTGAAATAAACTTTTAGTTTCTGATCTTTATTTTGGAAGCTGATGGGAAGGGGAAGGAGAACAGGGCAGCATCCTCACACAAGGATGTGCCTGTGGTCCTCATCCCCTCAGAGGAGTGGGGTCCCAGGAGTCTGCAGTTGCTCCAGCAGCCGAGTGCAGTTTTTCCCAGGGCAGATGTTTTCCAGAGGTTTCTTTCCATCCCTACCTCGCCTTTCTTGGCCCAACTGTGAGGACATGAGCCCAGCTCTCTTATGGGCAGCTCACATGTGTCTGCTCCAGCTCCAATGAACTCCCAAGCCTCTGCCCAAGGGAGCACAAGGCAGAGCAGCAGCAGAAGCCCTCCTGGCAGACATGCCCCCCCTCCTTGCAGAGCTGACTGTCATCTCATTATATCAATAGTGATTAAGAGCGGAAGCTGGCAGTTAATCCTCTGCAAGGTATTTTGATGATTAAATTGAGTGTCTGGTATAAAGCAGTAGCATATTAAATCTGCCTCGGGGCAGGTAAGAAGGGAGGCAGTGGGGATGTGACCCTCCTCTCCAGGGCATGGCATTTCAGAGGAGCACCCTCAGCCCGGGCATCTTCCAGTTTAAATATTTCTTTTGGGGTTTTTGTGTGAATCCTGTGTTTATGCAGGCACTGTCAGAGCCAGGGAATGTCCCCACTTTGTGTTTTTGTCACATCCCCTGGCAGTGGGACGGGGTGGGCAGAGAACGTCCTGCCCACTCCCCTAGCCCGGGGTGGGTTCATCTCTCCAGCTCCTTTGCTCTAAGAAAAAACCCATGCAGCAGAAAGAAAAAAAGATTGGAGCCATGACAAATGTATTTCTGTCAGTCCAAGTTAAACAGGCTGTGATGCTTCGGGACCTTTCCTGATAATTAAAAGCAGTGTGATGGCTCTTTGCTGGTGAGAATTTATTCTGTCACTTGGCCTTGAAGAAACTTCCTTGCCAGGCAGTGTCACTGTTGGTCGTGCTGGCTGGAGTGCCCTGGTTGGGATTGCCTCCCCCTGCACTACATGTGCATGGGCAGTCAGGGCTCATTCCTGCCCCCGACACCCCCTCCCCATGCTCTGCCCCCTCCCCGAGCAGTGATGCTGCGCTGAGTTGGAGGGATTCACATATGTCCCAAGAAAATGCTTCCTGTCAGCAAGGCAGCCCGTTGCCATGGTGATGTGGGTCTGTAATGGCCCCAGCAGATGATTATTGTTATTTATTATTTTAATCTTGCCCTGGTCCCCACTGTGGGAGCCGGAGCACTGGGGGGCACTGCTCCCTGTGAGCATGGGGTGCAGGTGGGCACAAAGAGGAGTGGGGATGGGTGCAGGGGGACCTGGTTGACAGGGAGAGGGTTGGTGTCCACACCAGCACAGTCCTTTGGTTGGAGAGGAGCAGTGGTGGCAGAGGGCTGGGTGGGCAGGAACGGGTCCCATCTGTCCTCTGGTGGCTCCGAGGGGGTATCAGAGTGGAGAGCAGGACCCTCACCCTGTGCCAGTGCTGGCCGGGGATGCCAGGGCAATCTGAAGGCAGGTGGGATTCCCTCCACTGGATCCAGGCTGTAAGGAGGTTTGTCTGTGCATGGCACGTGTGCTGTCCCCAACTTGCTGCTCGCTCTGGCTCCTCAGGAGATGCACACAGCCACTCAAGTACATTTCTCCTCCTGTTGGTCACTTGTTGACACCAGAGCAGTCACAGGCAGCCCAGTGTGTCCGGAGGTCTGGGCAGAGGGACCTGTGGGTGCTTCCAGAGATGCTGAATACTTGTGTTGCCAGCGCAGGGACAAAATGTGTGTGAGTGCCATGAGCAGCATCACCTCCTGAACACCAGGTGAACAGAGAGAAGGGGCTTGAAATTTGCTGAGCTGGGGCTGAATTTAAACCTCATGATGTCAGCTCTGCACAGAGCCCTGCTTGGAGCTCAGCCCATGACCAAGCAGAGCCACCATCACACGAAAGCTTTACCAGCCCACTGGCCCCTCGGCCGGGTTTCAGCCATGCCCAGGGACTGCTCTCCTGCCGAAAGCTCAGCGTGCCCTGTGCCGCACGGGAACCCCCGTGACAGCCCAAGGTCACAGGGCTGTCACAGCAGACCTTGGAATTGAGATTTCATCTTCTCAAGCTGTTCAGTGCTTTGCTCTCAAAGCCATCCTTTATCATTCTGAAGGGAAGGAGCTGCCTGGCCCAGAGGCACACGCAGCTTTTCATACACGCGGTATCAATGTCCTTAAAGGAACCACTTTTATATTGAAGATCTGATGGAGGAATAAATTCCCACAGAAGTAGAAAGCAGGAGCTAATAGGTTTTTTTCACAATGAAATAATAGATCTGATGACAAAGGCATTTCCAGGGCATCAAAATAAACTGTGTTTTCTGCAAAGACCAGGGCTCTTCCAGGGCTCCTTCACCTCTGCGGGCAGCCCAGAGGGCAGTGGCCACCCAGCCACCCCTGGGAGCCTCAGGCCAGGCTCCTGAGCCCACCTGGGGGTTATCCCATCCACCACCCATGCAGAGCAGTCCTGTGTATGATGTATCTTAGGTCAGTTATGTCCCTCCTGGGTCCTGATCCCTCTGCTTGCCTGGACCCTGCTCTCTGCCTGCCCAGCTGCCAGCCAACACAGGAGCATCTGACCTGCCTTGCTGGAGTCCACCTTCTCCTTGTCCTCTTCATTACAGGATTCCTGAGCCTTGGTCTGGTTTTGCTTTGCTTTTTCATCCTGGTGTACTCGTCCAATTTCCTGGTTCTGACTTTGCTCTTTGGTGAGTGCCCCCACCTCTGCCCCGGGTCCTGCTGTGATGGTCCCAGCCTGCCGCCTCCAAGCAGGGGCTTTGCCATGGAGACCCCCTCACTGGGCAGTCTCAGGTAGGGTTGTTTGGACCATCTTTTGTCCAGGCAATGCCCCAGGTTCCAGCATTCCCAGGTTTAGCTGATGTTGTCTTCAGCAGCAGTCCTAGGATGGTGCAGATCATGCTGCCCGTGTAATCCTTCTAGTCAAGCTTCTTATCTGAAAGCAGCTCTTGGAAACCACAGGCAGAATAAGTCTTCGACCTGCCTCCTCTGTGCCCTGCAGGCTGTGTTCCCATGTGGGATAACCCTGCACATCAGGTGCTGTGCATGCCCATCTCCTTGTGTGAGGCTGGGGCAGGACCAGGCTTTTTTCCATCACCGCTCCTGGTGCAGCTCCAGCACCCCAGCAGGACACTGGGAACCCCAGCAGGACACAGGGAACCCCAGCAGGTTACACTGCCCTGGGCTTCCCACCACTGTAGCACTCCTGAAATTTAGGGACAATTTTCTCAAGTGGCCAGAGTGGATTCCCAGAGCTGCAGCTCCTGCCCACGGTGATGCTGCCAGGGCCGATGGCAGCCGGGTCCTGGGGGCAGCTGCCTGTCAGGCACACTCCAAGTGCTGAGCTCTCTTTTTCATTTCCCCTTTTGAAAATATATGTGTTAATTTGTCTTTCCTATCAATTGATTTTCCAGTTAAAACTGTTCTCTGCCTGCCCTTGATTCCCACCCTGCAGGAAAATAAGCCCTATAAAAGAAATGGATACCCCTGTTGCTTAAGAGACTAAAATTTACTGAAGAATTATGCGCTCCAGTCCCCAAAGGGGGCAAGAGGAAATGATTTGTTCAATTAATTATAAATGTTTTAATTTAAATGGCTAATGTAGAAGATAGTCAGATATAAAACAGCAAACTACTGAAGTGTTTTATGGGTCCTTAAAGACCACTAAATGCTTGTTCTGATCCTGCGAAGATCACTCAAATGACTTTTCCTCTCACACTCGGGATAGGGTGCAGAGGGAGGAGAGGGGGAGCCATTTCCCCTTGTGCTTTTTATACCTCTGTGCAAGTTGTGATAAACATTCAGCAGTTCATTTCTTTGGAGCTGGAATTTGCCTTTGAAAAGCAGAAGTGTTTCCTGCGCCACGGTGAAAAGAAAGAATAGAGAAGGAGAAATCTTCAGGGTCAAGGTCAGGTCTTGTAGGATTCTTCCCCCATTGATCACATCCTTGGTGTCCTCATCCTTGGTCCCTCAGCCAAGTCCCATCCCACCAAACGACACTGCCCTTCCTTCCCCAGTGGCAGATATTGGGCACAGGTTTGGCTGCAGCTCCCTGGCTGGAGGAAGGTGGTGAAGCTCTCCAGATCACATCATTACTGAGCTGATTTACACAAGGAGAGCTCCCAACCTGTCCTTTGTCTTGTCAAAAATCCTGACTTCACAAATGCAGAATTATGAGATTTGTTGTAAAAAGAAATGTTGCCTGAAGGGAGGCATCCACCAATGGAAAATTCCTGAGTGAATGACAGGCAGAAGGAGCCTTTGGGGTGGGGGGCTTGGAGCAGAACAGACCTGCCAGGACCTCACAACCACCACCAGGCTTTTCCTCCTGGTTCCTGCTCCCATCCTGACTTCTTGCGACTCCTTGCAGTTCAAACTCACTATTGGATTCTCCATCTTTATTTGTCCTCCCACTATGATGCCCCTGTGTGTGGCCGATGCAGCTGCCAATTCCTCTCCATGGTTCCTCTTTTGTTGCTGAAAAGGAGCAGGCAGAGACTGGGAGGGGGTAAATTGGCCACTTGATAAATGCTTTGCTTCGATTCCTCCTTCCTCTCCTGTCTCCAGCCCTTCCTGCCCTGACAAGTGTTTTCCTGGAGTTCTGAGTTTGTTGACCCCTGAAGCTACAGAGCTGTTACCTAAACTAAACACCTTTTCATGCTTCAGCAAAACCTCTCTTGCTCCCAGCAGAACCCATCTCCTCCGGGGCCACACGGAAACAATTACAGCAGCAAAAGGCTTCTACAGCCGGAATTACCCTCCTTGGCAATGCCAGGCTGGGGGGGCAGATGGCTCTGGGTGGTGGTTGGAAATCCCTGCTGAGGCTCTGTCCTGGCACCCAGCGTGTGCTGCAGGGGATGGGTGGTGGTGGCTCCCACCCTGGTGCTTCCCAAAGTGATGCTCAGTGCAGTGACAGCCGCGGTGCTGCTCGGAATATCCATAGGAAATGAATTATTTTCTTATTTTCAATTATAGCTGGAAGCGATATTTCCTTTGGATCTGGGATGCAGAGCAGAAACATTTGGGGAGGACTTTTCTTGGATGCTTCATGAGGTTGACCACTCTGGTCCAAATCCATCCCCGAGGAGCTGCTGCTCCCAGCTTGCGTGTTCATTATCAGCTGCTGTGAGCTTGAAGGGAGCCCTTGCAAAAAGATGTGGATTTCCTGATTGTAGAGGGTGTTTTTAATTAATTTTTCTCCCCCCAAGGGGAAAATAGCAGGCCTGAAGGTTTCACAATGGGTTTTTTTGTTGGAAGGACCATCAGGATTTTATTTTAATTGGTGTGGCCGTGCCCAGCTGGCTCCATTGGCCAAACTCCTGGAGTGGTGGGGAGGCTGAGGGCAGTGGCTCTGGTGGCTGCTGGTGTCCCGGTGACTCTCCACTGTGTTGGAGAGGTTTTCTGGGCAGCTGGAGCTGAGAGCAGGAGCTGTGAGGCTGCCAGGGGAGAGCAGAGCCTGCCCAGCTAATTGGGGCCTTGGGGAGCACATGGGTGGTGGCCATCTGGAGGGGTCAATGGCAGCGCCAGGCTGGGGAGCACATGTGTGTGAACCTTCTCTGGGTTGGAAATCAGCTTCCACAGCCAGGGTTGGCACTCGGGAGGGTGGAACAGGTGGGAACTGTGGCTGGGGAGAGCGATGCAGTGCTGGCACTGCTGGGGAGATGCTGCAGCATCCTCCCGGGGGGTGTCAGGAGCAGGAGTGGCTGCTGTGGACAGAGGTGAGCTGTAACCTGTCTTGTTAGAAAGGCTAAAGTCTCTCACAAATGGATTTCCAATTTCCCATCCACCTGCTTAGCCGAGACAGATTTCTTGCTTTATAATTACTTTTTTGGTACTTACAGGGTCTGGTATCCAGGCAACTTGATGCCTCTTAAATCCTCTTGCAAATCTGTTTTTTTCTGTTGATTTTTAGGTGTTGGGGAAACATCACCCAAGCTCTTAAGGCAGAGACTGCTTTCTCCATGGCTGTTTCTCTTCTCCAGAGCCCGTTGGGTCGATGCAATGCCATGGCAGCACTTTGGGTACCTGATGCAGCAGCTGCTGTCTGCTGAACCAGGCACCTTCTGCACCTCCGCGTGGCAGCTCCGCATCATGTTTCTGCTGGGCAGCATCCCAAGGCAGCAATGTCTTCCCATGGCTTAACTCTGTCCCTGCTCCATGAGCCCTTCAGCACACACTGGAGACCTTTTGATTCCCAGGGGGTTTGTGCCCACCCGGGCCAGGCTGTAGAAGTGTTTATTAAAGTTAATCACGCTGGCAAGCTCTGTCCATCATGGGGCTGGCGCAGGAGCGGGGCTGAAGGTCACCCAGGCGCGACTCCCAGCAGTGATGGCTCATGGGGGCAGAGCTCTGACCTTCTCCTTCCCTTTATTTACATTTTTCATGGACAACCGAAGGGGGGAGGGAAGGAAGGATGCTGTTCCCAGACCCCAGCGGTCTCTTCATTACCAAGCAAAGAGCACGGGCAAGTCAGTGCACCCCGCAAGAGGTTACACATCAACACACACTCAAAGGCTTTGACCTCTGCTGGGTAAAGTGTAATTAAATTAACTTTTGCTTGACTGTTCAAATGCTGGAATAATTTGGGAAGTTGCATGCAGGTCACATCACGGGTACTGCTGGATGACTTGTCCCAGCCACCATGGCTTTGCTCCCTCTCCCCCTGCCCCCCAGGCTGGGTTCCATCAGCACAGAGCACTTGGGCTCACAGCTGTGGCTTGTGGTCATGGTGGCAACAATTAGGCCATCAATCAATAAACTAATTCTCCCATTTACAGTCATTAGGGACTGTGGATCTAAGCATCTGCTTTTGCTAATGAGTTTAAAAGTTGGCTAAATATGGCAGCCCTGCTCTCGTGGAGAAGGAAGCAATGGGAGTTCGATGCGGAATTGGACTCTGGTGAACATGCCATCAATTTTAATTAGCAAGCTCCTACAGTTTCCCAATGAAACCAAAATAAACCAAGCGAGGGAAGGTGTTGCCAGGGCAGGGACCCTATTTTGGGCTGCTCAGGGCTTGTTTTGGGAGTGCAGCATCCCAGCCCCTCGCTGGCTCTGTGGGGGCCAGCCAGCCCCACGGGCACCCTCCAGCACCAGGGCTTTCCAGCCTGGTTGATGCTGGGCACTCCTGAGGTTGAGAGTCAGCTGCAGCACTCCTCAGCTGCCACATAGATCTTTTAATCTGGCGAGGAGTCATTTATTTACACCTCCAGGCCTAGTGCACTGGCTGCCATGGGGATGCTGGAGTTTGAAAAGCCCTATCACAGATCTGTCCATAGCTTAGAGAGAAGGGAAAAAGCTTTTCCTCTGCCTGCCTCTAAGTGACTATAAATGTTTTTTTCTCAGAGATCACAACTCGTAGGGTCTGGCAATTGGTGTGCTGGCGTTTGACCAGATTGATGGAGACCTGCATCACCTGCATGGTTTGGAGTGGGAGCAGCAGCCTCCTCCCTCGCTGCCATCATGGCCATTGGCGGAGCCCAGAAGCCACCCCTGGATCCCGGCTGGAGGTCCCCAGGTACCAACCACCAAACCTGTGTCCTGCAGCTCCATCACTCACTGTCAAGAGCTGGGTCAGGAGAAATCCCATCCCAGCTCTCACCCCGCAGCCCACCCAGTGTTCCATGGGCTTTTTAAGGGAGGGGAGGTGAAAAAAAATATTAAAAAGAGAAGCATGGAGCCATAGATGTAAATCTTTTCACTCCTGACTTGAGTTCCTAACTTTGACAAGTCCTTATATAACTGAAATTAAGCTCCAGCTCTATTAAATCTTCAGCAAGGGATCCTGCTCCCTTGAAGACAAATGAGAGCCCAATGGGCATCCAAGGTGCAAGGATCCCAGGACCCCCCTGCTTTCCAGCAGAGCCAGGCTGCAGGTCTGGCTGGGATTTTTCAGGTCAGCTCTGCTCAGGAGGAGGTGAAAAGCACAGCTGATTTCTTCTGTAGCAAAATTCCAGAAAACACCTCAAATGCTCCTCCCTGTAACAACAGAGCCCTGTTGGCTCAGTGCTGGGCCACTGAGTGGCTCCTGGTCCTGGCTACAGCCACAGGCCCAGTCCTGGTCCACGTGGATCTGTTCAGAGTCTAAACAGAGATATTCTTTATTTGTCTAAATCAATATTCTATTTTTTTTTCTTGGGCAGGCTAACAGAACCCATAATGAAAGGAGAGGCAGGAAAGATATAGTTTGGGAAGGCAATTATGCAAAGACAAATGTATTCTTAAGAAAGTGCATGGTCCCACCTTTGTGCCACCAGAAAACACCCTGCCAGGTGCCACGAAAAAACACCCTGCTGGGTGCCACCAAAAAACCCCCTGCTGGGTGCCCCATCGATGAGCACGAACCCTGGGCTGGTTCTCCAGGGTCTCACCAGGCAGGGGATGAAACGCTCTGCACCTTGCAGAGCCCAGCCTGTCCTCCTTTCAAAGCAGCACCATTATTTTCCTGATAGATCTATTTCTGCAGAGTGCCAGACCTGGTGTTTTTCAGGAACCTGGTGTTTCTGAGCACAGGTTAAAGCAGCAGATGAAAGGAACCGTTTGAAAAGTCCTTTCTCCTTTTCTTGTGCACTCTTCAGTGAGTCAGACTGAGCATTACCCGCTGTCAGGGATGCTGAGGGCATGGCCTTCTTGGGATGAAAGCAAGGTCCAGACACAGGATTTGGCTTTCAGTGAAGATTCCTCTTCCCGAGCTGTTACTCCTGGGCTGCCCCAGTGTGTTCCCATATCCCTGCTGTGTTTGCACCCACTCGCAGCTGTCTGATCAGGACAAGGTTATGGACAGCCCAGCTCTGAGGGTATTTTTATTTTAAGTCCTCTGAGGAAGTTCTGGTGAGTTTAAAATGCAGAAAAATCAGTTATTTTTTAAGGGTTGATTGAGGTTTTTTAATACCTACAGAAATCTACAGATCTTTGCATGGCCAAGGGTAGTTCTTGCACACACAGTGTGTGCCGTTCAGTGGCTGCACTGTGCCAGATGTGTGCAGCTGCTGGGCACGGGATTTGTATTCATTGCTTGGAAGGGTCAAACCAGGGGGGTTCCTGGGGCATTCCAGGCAGGGACTCCCAAACAGCATCCATGAGGGGGTGAATAATAGAGAGGGAGGCTGGAATAGGGGGAAAGCTCTTTCCCTGAAGGCTCCCTGAGAGCTGGGCTTTGGAGGGGCTGTGGAGCTGCTCTCAAGTCCTGGTGGGGGAGCCCAGGCCGGTGGAGGTGAATCAGCAGTGGTTGGAGCTGGGGAGCAACAGCCTGGGCCCTCCACTGTGCCGGAGGAAGGCTGAGCACTGGGTAGAGCTGCTACAAGCTTCCATGGCTGCTGCTCTTGATGCTTTTTCTAATACATATATTAAAAGGGTGATAATAAGCAAATCCGTCAGTTATGCAAATGAGTGGCAATTGCATCTTGAAGAGCATCCCACAGTTTAATTACATCATAATTGCAATGTAACACTTTAATTACCATATGCATCACAAAATCATGAGCACTGTTTCTAATCTCTTCACTAATATTTCAAATCAAACAGATTGCACAGGGCCCAGTATCGCGCTGCACCACTGCAAACAACAACACTGCCTGCATCCTAGTGCAGCAGCTCTCGAGAGCTCTGGAGGTTGGGAAGCTGCTCTCAGCATCCCCGTTAGCAGATGGCTGGATGAGTGTCCTTGGCTGGTGTCTCCAACCACGTCCAGCCCTCGGGGGTTTGCAGGAGCTGGTGCTGCAGCTGCCCACAGCCAGCAGTGAGCCAAGCTGGGGCAAACCCCAGCCTTCCTTGTGCTTGGTGGTGGTGGGTGAGAGGGGTGAGGTGGCTGCTCTGGCCACTGTTCAGGGAAGCAGAATGTCCTCAGAGATGCTGCAAAATGTTGGCTTGAGCCAACAGAGCCATTCTGTTGGACTGGCCCCGGAGCTGCTCGGTCTGAGCCAGCAGAGGCGGCCGCTCGGGTGAAAGGATGGAGGTTTGCAAATGGCTGGTTTGGAAGAAGTAGCTTGATGAAAATGCTACCCTTGATCCTTCCTTCCCCTCCCAGCACAGGAAAGTGAATTTCACATTCTCCTTCTCACCCCTGAGAGGGAAACAATGCTTTCTGGGGCATGACTATAGCTGGAGACTGTGAATCTGCTTTAAACCAATTTATTTCATAAATCTTCCCAGTTTGTATGCTTTATTTTTCCTCCCATCCAGCTTTTTTCTTTCCCCCGTAAAGGAACAGCTAATAAGTGACTTAAGAAGAATAACAGATGGGCTTAAGGATAGCCTGAAATTCATGACTGGGGACTGGGAGGGGAATGCTCTCAAGCAGCGACGTGTGGATGGAGTGATGGATAGGGAGAGCAGCGTGCTGGGGAGGCAAAATCATTCCTGTGCTGCTGCTGGCACGGAGCTGGCTGTGCCAGGAAGGGGCTCGGGGCACTCGGCACATCCCGTGCCCACTCTCCCACTCCCCAGAAGCAGCAGGACTGGCTGGCACAGGTAGCAGGGCCAGGGCTGCTGCCCAGCCCTTCCCATCGCCGGTGCTTTTGCTGCAGGTTGCAGGTTTGCTTTGCCATGAGCTGGCAGTGATTTAAAATCATCCTGTGCTAATCCATATAAATTCTTCTAATCGTGGATTTAATCTTTTAAGCATGCAGTAATTAAATTACATGCCAGTCAGAGGCACATCAACGTTCCGTGTGAGGTTTGCAGCCCCCTGGGCAGCAGGGAGAGCTTCAGGACAGACAGCCCTGCACTTGCTTCCTCCACCATCTCCTGGTTTTTTCCCCTTCTCTTTTTCCCAACCCCACTGAGATCCCAGGAGGGGATGCACTTCTAGAAATTCAAGGGTGGGTACCAGGTCAGCAGAGCAGGCTGAGGAACAGCCCAGCAGAAGATGTTTCCTCTTGAGCCCTTCTAAATTGTCCCCCAAACCTCCCCGAGTCCTTCAGGAGCTACATTGCTCCTGTAGCATCACCCTGGGCAGGAGCATGGCATGGCCAAGCCTGCTGGGGAGGAACATCTCCTGCTCTGTGTTTGCAGACACTGGAAGAAGGAAGAGGAGATGAAGCCCCAGCAGGAGCTAATGGCCAGGACAGGCCTGGAGCACTTTTCCATGTTCTGGGTAACCCTCAGAGAGCTGGAGGAGAGAGCTCCTGAGCTCCCTGCACCACTTGTGATCACTTATTCTTCTCCTTTGCTCGGCTGTCAATGCCCTTGCTCACTGAGCCCAGTGGTGGGGGATGCCTTGATGGGCTGGTGTTAATGGGGGGGATACCAGGACATGAGAAGCACATTAACGGATTAAACTTTGTAGTGGAAAGGGGAAAGTAGAGATGAACTGCTAGGTGGAGAGATCTTGCTTTGGGAATGTGACGAGTACTGTACTTAATATTTCTTCAACATTAAGAGCCAAATAGGAGCATATATTTAATTCATTAAAACAGTATGAAGTAGCTCCCTCCATCCCAATGCAGTTAATCGGTGCTCTATAGAGAAGTATCAGGAAATAAGTGTCTCCTAATGAAAGGGTCCCTGTAAGGTCAGCCTGCTGCTTGTTAGCTAATCGCAGGCTTATTTGTTTTGCAAATTGCTCTCCCATTTTGAACTGCTGTGCAGTAATTTCCATGGTGGGGAAGCGGGAGAGAGTTCCCGGGGCTGCTTCTCAAGCCCTCGATCTGTCATTGGGAAGAGGGTAAAAATAGCCTGGGAAAGGGAAGGAGCAGGCTGCTGGGTTTGCTCCCAGGAATCCAACCCTGTCTTCTGCAGCTGGGGACATCGGGAGCAGCTGGGGGCTGTCATGGGCAGTGGCACCAGCACTGTCCCAGGGGACTGGGGAGAGTGTGCAGCACTGGGAACCCTGCATCCAAGGGAGCGGTGGTGCTGGGGGTTCATGTGGCCCATGGGGTCCTGCTGCCCGTGTCCCCTGCCCAAACACGTGTGTCCTCAGGTGCCCAGAACCAGGGTGTCTGTGCATGGAGAGACGTTCCCTGGGATGGCAGTGAGCCTGGTGGGGCTGCAGCAGAGGCTCTGGGGGAGCAGGGGTTGTTTGGGGCAGGGATGGAGGGGTGCAGGGATGGAGGG
>VZRW01008669.1:57235-77546 GCA_013398125.1 Aegotheles bennettii | reverse complement strand
GGCATGGAGGGGTACAGGATGGAGGGATGCAGGGGTGCAGAGCATCAGGCTCCAGACCAGCTGTTGTGCAAAGCTTTGGAGAGAGGATGCACCCTGCTGCACCTGCAGAGCCTGGGCTTTGCTCTTGGGAATCTGGGAAGAAAAACCCCCTTGTTTTTGTTTTGGGTGAAGCAGCAGAGCAGTGTGTACATCAGACCCCTGAGAGGGAAACCATCAGCCCATCAGCTCGGCTCAGCAGCGCTGCCCTTCCAGGCTGTGGGTGATTGAGAGCCCCGTGGCTGCCGCTGCCGATCCTGCTCGGATATTTAGAACTCGGGAGCAAGGGCCAAAGGCAGAAGCTCCCTGTGCTCGTGCCAGGTGGCTGCCCTGGCTCTCCTGTGTCCAACCTGGGGCACAGCTCTTTGACCATGAACTTTTGGCAATAGTTTCCCCCAGTTTCAAAGCAGAGGACTGGGAGCAGATCCCGGCTGTCCTGACTGCTCTGCTCTTTCTGCTTGGCAGCTGCTTGCACGTACAGCACTGCAGTGATTAGGTGAGGGAAAGAACCTTCATTTCCCAATATCACAGGGAAAAAATAGCCTTTAATTTCACCCCAAAGTAATAAAGGCTAGAGCGTAAGGAAAGCATTACGCTGATTTTATTTTTCCCCAAATGTCATGGAAATGGAGGAATTGCAGCAACTGTATTCGTGGGCAAAATTGAGGAGAAAGTAGATTAGATTAATTTTAAAAGGTTCTATTGATTGCAGTCAGGCACGGACCTGCAGGCAGGAGCCCCATGCAATTCCCCATCCTGTGAGCTGCTCTCCTCTCCACGGGGCCGTTTTGCTTCAGCATCTCCCCAGGACAGAAACACAGCATAAACCTTCACTGCGAGGGGCAGAGCATGTGTGGTCCCGGGGGCTTGGGAGAGAGCGGTCCTGGCTCCTGAGACATGGAGCTCCATCCGTCAGCACGTGGGGCACCAGCAAGGTCAGGCTCAGCATCAAGAAAATCCCTGGGAGTAAAGCAAGGAGTGAAGTTTTACTGGACTTTTATTTCTCCACAGGAGCCCTCAGGGCTGCTTCTGTGTTTGACATCTGGGAAGAGCTCCTGGACCCTTTGGGATAATGAAGCTGATTTCCTGCAGCTGTATGGACACAAAGACTGTGCTAGGAGGGATCTTGGGATCCTTCAGAAGCCTTGGGTTTGGTTAATCCCTGGAGCAGCGTGTAAGGACTGGAGACTCACAGACAAGTGCCTTTGCCATGGGGGCTGCATGGACATGGGCTCTTGGGGAGTCTTTTTTTCTTGCCACCAAGGTAGCTCTGCTTTCTACTCATGGATGGTGCTATCAGCAACTTTCATCTTCTCCCAGGGCAGTGGGACACAAGCCCCGAGTGGCCACTCGCCATCGTAACTCATGGGATCTTGTCCTTCTGATGAGGACTAGAGTTTGGGGTGAAGTTGCCCAAGCAGAAAACAAGAGTCAGAGTCCCTCTCTTGAGAACTCCAGGGGATTTTTAAATCCCAATGACCAAAGTTTCCTCCTAGGGCCCCTTTTCTCCTCTTCCCTAGGGCACAACCTCTGCTTGGCACCAACGCGGGGGCACAAATTGTCCCTCTGCTGCCCACCATGAGCTGTGGCATTCCCCCATCCAGTGTGAACCCAGGCTGCCCTTCCTCAGCGTGCGAGGAGCGCCGGAGCCGTGTGTGTATCCATGGATAAATGTCTGTCTCCATGAGGCGGTCTCGGAGCTTGAAAGCCATCTTTGCCGGGTCGTGCCCCGCAGCGTGGGGCTGGGAGCAGCTCCATCTCGGTGCAGTTGGATGGTTCCCCGCGCCGTGCCAGGGCTTGGGGCTTCAATTGCAGGAGGAGGGAAGGTTTGGCCTTGATCAGGAGGGATAAGAATAGTGAGCGGCAGGCGGCGGCCGGTGGGGTGCGGATGAAAGGCGGCTGGCTCTTGTTCTGCCCCTTCTTTTCTCCAGCCATAATTGCACACCACGCCGCAGATGAGGGTCACACCCCACCAAAGCCCAAGCGCCGCGAGGCCAGGGCTCCAGGCTCACCATCAATGAGCGGGGAGGCACCGAGGATGCTTTTGATGCCGCTCTTCTTCCCCTGACGTGCTGAAGGTATTGCTCTGGCTCGAGCTTTCCCTCGCTCTCTAAGTGGGGACCATTCCAAGAAGGCAGAGTGGTCCGTGGTGCCAGGCCATACTGATAGCCAGCCTGGTGCCAACTCCTCTCATCAAAGATGGGCTCTGGGCCAAGTTCAGACCCAAAACCAACATCCCTGAGACCTCCACAGCACCCAACCACTGAGGTGGTGGACACTGGCCTGCCCCTTTCTGCCAGCAGCTCCTGGCTTTTGGTGGCTTCTGCTCTTAGATGTCATGCTGGGAACAGCCTTATCTGGGGCACCGAAGCCCTTTGAGGTGTTGTGCCACCTCAGCACCAAGGTTTCCAAAACCAGCAGCTGCAGTGAGGCACCATGGCCTCCCACTTCCCTGTGTTTTTTCAGGAGCTTCCTCTCACTTTGTGTTCATTAATTTAACACACACACAGAGAACATAAATGTGCTCGAACTTCCACCTCCAGCAGCTGAAATCCAGTAGCTGCCCAGTGTAACCCACCTGGAGAAGAGTTCTCAGCTGGTCAGCATATTGTGAAGAAATTCATTGTATCCTTTAGAGCAAGAAATTATCCTGGAGTGTAAGTTATGGCTTCAGCAGCCTTACAGGTACAGACGATAAAATTAAAGGGGTGAGTGAGACTGGAGATATCAATGATGCACTACAGAGCTCTGAGAGGGTGACACCTCCATCTGAGATAACGTTAGCTGATGGCTTCCCTTCTGGATGGAGGGCACCTGGCAGCTGTGTTGAAGGAGATGAAAGGGAAAACCTTGACACTGGTGGTAACAACAGATGGGGTAGGAGGTAGAAGAACAGTGGGCAAGGCTGTGTGTCCTCAGCAGGTTGCTTGCAGGGTGTGATGCCCTTCAGCTCCATCCCTTCAGTGGCAGGTTGGGGTCTCCTGGGAGGCTGGGGGATGGTGCTGATCACCTTCGTGTCATCCCTGCACCCAGGTTCAGCTCACAAAGGGTTAGAGAGGCACTGGGTGCTGTTCAAGGGAGATGTTGGGAGAGCCTGGCTCCTGAGAACAGGTCCAGTGGGTGATGGCAGGGACCACCTTCCCCTCAAAAACACCCTGCATCCTCCAAGCCTCCCCCTGCTCCTTGGGTTTGCCATGCCAGGCTGAGCCATGTCACTGAGCACACCACCATCCCCACAGCTGCTTGGTACTTTTGGGGGGTTATTTTGTCCTATTTTTAGGAAACGCCAATATGGATTGGGAACTTCTTTTGGGTCTGGGAGGGAAAAGGTCAGCTTGAACAAATTTCTCAACCTGAACTGAAAAGCGAGAGGGGCAGAGCTGTTGGCTCACTGTTCTCCAGACAGACCCACTCCAGCTTCAGATGGCAGCTAATTAAAGTGCTGACATTTTAAGACACTGTGATGCAAAATCTCTCGCTTTGAGCCAACTCCGGGCCCTTTTCAGAGTTCAGTTCACTCATTCTCTGCCCAGAGCCCCCAGGAGCAGCACAAGCAAATGAAGAGGGAGGCGATGGGTTGTTTTTAATGTAGTATTTTTCTTCAGGTGTGAGCAAGTTTTCAGCCTTTGGAGGAATGGTGCCATGTCAGCCTGCCTGTGCTGAGAGCTCCACAAAAACACTGAGCTCTGGGGCAGACGTGACCGGGAGGGTGTTTGAGTTTTGGCTCAGCTCTGTGGGGATGCGGGAGGGGATTTGGGAGAAGGAGATGCTGGAGGAGGATGCTGGCAGGCGATGGGGAGCAGGGGGAAGGGGAAAGAACCCCTGATCCTGGCTGCTGCAAACAGCTTCTGGCTCTGCCCTGGTGTTGCTGGTCGGGGGGGGGGAGGCTGAGCATGTTGAACCAGTAAGAACATCCCCAGGTTTGTTCCCAGGAGGGGCCCATCCGCAGCAGCCTGAGGGATACCCATGGACCCAGGCAAGGGGTGAGTGAGGTGCAGAGGGGTGGATGGACAGACAGACAGACAGATCGTGGCGGGCTGATCTGGAGGGAGGGGTTGATGAGGACACGGGAGAAAGATCTGGTGGGACTTGGGGGGAAGCACCCTGCAGAACAGCCTGGTCTGCACATTAAAGCCCTGCTCCTCAAGGCCATCCCTCTTAGGAGGTGGCCGGGTGTGCACTGCCCCAGGCACCCACTGGGGCCGGTGGGGGCAGCTGGGGAGCAGAGAGCGGCCGTGCAGGGTCCAGCATTGAGAAGAAAAAAATAAAAACACATCGGGAGAAACTATTTTATCATCTCAGCAAAGAGGCTGAGCGCTGCCAGGCAGCCGCGCTCCCCCCAGGAAGCCGCCCCGCCGCGGGGCTGGTGCGAGGCTGATGGGGACCTGGCAGCATCTCCCCGGCAGAGACATTTTCTGCTCTGTCATCCTGAGTTCTCTGCTCAGCTTTGCCAGACTGTTCCAGGGACAGCGAGCGGTGCCGCGCGTTCTCCCAATGCCATCTAGTGTCGGTGCCGCCGGCCCCAGGCAGTCATTCTAAGGCATCAGAGCTTATTTATTGCAGAATGAGCTTTGAGGGCCAACAGGCTGGTTATTGACAGCGGTACCTGCAGCACGGGCAGCTGACTGGTGAGCACACCAGTTAGTATTTGTTCCAAAAGCCCACCCCAGCAGGATGGAGCACGAGGATGTGATGACATGTCCGAGGTGATTAAAGTCTGTCAGCCTTCAGCCACTTGTCCTGCAGCCCTGACATCACCTGAGGCTTAATCACTCAGAAACACGCTGTCATGGCCTATTGTCGCTGTATTGGGAGCACGACCCCTTTCCCATTTAGCTGCCATTTCAAAATAATATGGCTTGCCAGGGGACAGGATGACTCAGGAGATTGGTAATAGGATATAAAGACTTTGGCCTGCGGGTTGCCCATCTGAATGCCAGCAAGGTCAGTAGCAAGGGCAAAGATGTCATTGGCACAATGATTATTTGGCCAGACGACCCAGTACAGAGTAACCCAGACCCTCTGCAGCAGTCAGGGGAGGTGGAGACCGCCCCCATGAGTGCCAGGATGGGGGAGCACAGGTTGGAGCGTGATGAGGAGCCACGGGCTGGCAGATGGGACAGGGAAGGGGGGACACCAGGGCAGACCCAGGCATGGAGCCCTCAGCTCAGCTGCAACAGTGACAGATGCTCACACGACTTTCCCAGTGGTTTGGCCAGCATCCAGCCTGCTCCGTGTGTTTAATTTCCAGTAATCTGTTTTGGTTTTTTTTTTAATTATCTGCAAACAAGGTGCCTTCTCCTTTGAACAGCAGCGGTGCTGGGCAGTGGGAGCAGTGGGCGGCTGGGCTGTGCAAACAGCAGTCCCTGCTCTGGAACCTCGCCCAGGGCCTGTTTTTCTGTATTTATCCAGCATCGATAATGGGATTCTGCCCTAACCAGCATCTGCATGCAACAGCACCAAAAGCAGCAGTGATTCCTGCTGAGTTGGGGTGTAAGAGCCTTTACAATCATCTTGTGCTACAGACCTGAAGGAGGGTTTAAATATAAGGCTCTTTAATAAGATGAAAACAGCTCTTTCCCAACTGGTTTTCTGCTTGCTCTTTCATGCTGCAGGAGCCCTGGGGTTGTGGCAGGGCTGTCTGTGAGCTGACAGGTTTCCTAGGGCACCACAGGGCTCCCCTCCCCTCTCCATCAGCAGGAATCAGGCAGCAGCTCAGCACCAGCTGGTGCTGCTCGGTAGGAGCTGCTTGGCCATGTGTGTTTGGGCTGTGGCCTCTAAAGCTTCCTCAGTTGGACTTTTGTTTAAAAAATCAGAATTTCAGCAGAAAACCCAGCTGTCACTGGTGGTATCACCTGGTTGGAAGTGAAGCAGAGACCTCAGGACCTGCCCAGTCATCACCATGACTGAGAGTGGGGTTTGCTGGGACCCTGCGAGTCCCTGAAGCTGGTGAACCTCAGCAGATGGTCCTGGAGAACAGCCGTGTGTGTGCCCAGGGGTCCTTTGCCAAAGAGAGGACCCAGACAGCTCGCTCTTCACAGCACAAATGTAAAACTTTTCCTTCCTTGACTATTAGTTTGAACCCAAGCCAATAAGCCCCAGACGCGTGCTGGCCACCCGGCACTCCCCAGCCTGGGTGCTGGCACCTTCAGTGAAGGCACCCGATCCTGGGGATGGGCTGGAGAAAGCAGGAACTCATCACCCAGGTGGTGTTGGGCAGCGAAACCTGCAGGAGCTGCTGGCAGAGGGGTGGGAGATGCTTTGTAACCCTGTGTCTCGGTGTGTGCAGCAGGAAAATGGGTATAATCCTATTTACCTGCCTGCTCCGGAGCTGGCGCTGGTGTTTGATTCATGCCAGGAGCTTGGCTGGTGACTCCTGGATGAATGACGCTATATAAATGCAAAGTGTTATTAATATTTCATGTTGTAGTGAAAATGTACTAATGGGGCTTGTTCCTGGAAGATAAAGTGCTGCCATTAATACACCTCGGCAGCCCCAGCGCCATGGGCTCACACGGGCTGGCTGGTGTGGGCTGGTGGAGGTCTCAGCCTTCAGCACCCCTCTTGTGCCTCTGGCAAACCCAACCCTCCAGCAGATGGGATGGGAGCTCGGTGCCCATGGGGATGCTCCATGAGCCACTGGCTGCAGAGCGGAGGCACTGGTGGCTGGTGACAGCCCTGAGGGAGGGATGGTCGAGCAGATCCTGCCTCTCACTTCACCTCACTCTGGTTTTCTCTCTGTTTATGTGGTTTGTGCCTCCCTCAGGGGTTTTTCCAGGTGGATGGGGGTTGGCGTCCCTGTGGGGAGGGTGAAGTGTGCTCTGCCCAGAGCCCAACACTCGTGGGAATTGCCCATCACAACTGGCTGCTCCCCCAAAGAGGGGATTTTATCCCAGAAAGCACCAAGCCACGGGAGGCCCCTTGGACACCTGCAAGCCCAGGAGTGCCTGGGACAGAACATCCCCCCACCCACCGCTGCCATGGGTGCTGCTCCTGTCCCTCCCCAGGGGGACACACAGCCCCTGGGAACCCCCTTCCTGGCACAGCCACTGCACAGGAATGTTAAAAAAAATAAAAATGGGCTTGTTTGATTTCAAACTGCAGAACTCTTCCCTGGAGCCATCCGCAAACAGTGGTAATTTACTTTACAGCTGTTTAGATTTGTTTCTCTACATTTTTATTTTTTTAAAAAAACCCAGTGGAATTGCAAATGAAACGTGTGTTTNCCCCCCACCCCTCAGCCCCCCACCCCAGTGCTCCCAGAGCTGTGTGCTGGGGGTCAGGCCTCAAAGAGGGGATTCTCTGAGCTGGGGGCTCATCTTGGGACGGTGACAGCGTGATGTGGAAGAGACTTGTGCCAGCTTGCAGGTGAGGGGAGGCCAGGAAAAGTGGTTAATGAATTTCCAGTGAAATAATCAACAGCCACTCACTTGTCAGGTGGGGAGGGATGGAGGCCACGGTGCAAAGTTTGAGTCAAAGGGATTAGAGAGGGAGGTGTTTGGCTGAGCAGCTCCCAGGGCCTTGGGCTACATCACCCCCGCAGGTCTGAGCAGGCGGGGATGGGTGCAGGGAGGGGGTGAAGGGCCCCAGGTAACCCCCCTTCAGTGGGGCAGCCCTCCCTCTGCCCCGGGAGATCTGGCAGCCTGCGGGACACGTGGGGATCTGCCTCCGACCTGGTGCCTTCCCCCTGGGAATCTCCTCCTCGCTCCCTGGGGATGACTCAGGCACCCGGCGCCTCTCCCACCGGGCGATGCTGCTCCTGCCGCGGGCGAGCACCGAGCAGCAGCAGCGCTGGCCTCGGCGGAGCGAGGTAAGCGGCGTGGGGACACCCCCGTGCTGCACCCGCGGCCCTGACACCCCGGGGAGGGCCCGTCTGCCCCCGCTGCAGGGCCCGGCCCGATGCCGGGGTGACGGGCGCATCCTGGGCTGTCGCTGGTGTTGCTGGGGAAAGGGAAATCGGGGATTTGCGGGTGTCCCCCCCCTCCGGGATCGACGCGGTGAGACGGGAGCTGCCCGCTCCCGCGGTGCGGGTGCCCGAGGAGCCGGTGCGGGTGCCCGAGGAGCCGGTGCGGTGCAGGGGCCGGGCTGCGCGGGGCTGCGGGACGCGCTCACCCCAGGGCACTCCCGGACAGCTGGGATCTCGGGGTTTTCCCGATGGGTGGGATGTTTAAGAAGGGTCAGTGCCAAACGTAGCCCTGGGAGTCCCGCTCGGCTGCGGCCCCGCCATGCGGGTGCGTTTATCCCGCACGATGCAATCCAGGGCCAAGCCAGGGGGTCCTGGCGCGGGCACAGCCTGAGGTCGGGCCGAGCTGATGAACGCTGGTTTATTGTGGTTGCCTAGCCCTGGGGCAGAGCTGGGCATTGCAGCCCCCCCCCGGCCCCCCCTCTCTGCTCGCCGGATCGGGGCAGGGCTCCTCCCGCAGCGCCCGGGCGGGAGCGCGGAGGCGAAGGCAGATTCCAGCGAAGGGAGAGGACGCGGCGGTGGAGCCGCAGCGCTGCCGGGTGAGTCACGGCCCGGCTGCTCCTCATCATCACCTGCCCGGGCCAGGCCTGGCAACGCAAGAAAAATTAATAACAAATACCTGGGCAACCAGGTGAGAGATGGGGCGGGAGGTGCAGGGTGGTGCAGGGCTGAGCCGGGCACGGACCGTGGTGGGCACCAGCTGAGGATGCTTCTGCAGCTCTGGTGGGACCCCACGGAGGGGGATGGATGCCATTCTGCAGGGACACATTGCCCAGCCCAGGTCTGTGCTGTGGCACGTGTTGGTGTGTGTTCCCTCAGGCAAGGCCAGAGAGGATCCCTGAGGCCAGCGAGGTGGGAGCACAGCTTTGGGGTGTGTAGGTGCACAGATGGGGACCTCTTGCTGCTTGTTCCATGTGACTGTGTCTTCTCTCTCCTCCCAGGCTTGCTAACAGGATTGGGGGACCATGAACTGGGGGGTGTTTGAAGGGCTTCTCAGCGGGGTCAACAAGTACTCCACGGCCTTCGGCCGCATCTGGCTCTCCCTCGTCTTCATCTTCCGCCTGCTGGTCTATGTGGTGGCAGCTGAGCGGGTCTGGAGCGATGACCACAAGGACTTCGACTGCAACACGCGGCAGCCAGGATGCACCAATGTCTGCTACGACCACTACTTCCCTGTGTCCCACATCCGCCTCTGGGCCCTGCAGCTCATCCTGGTGACCTGTCCATCCCTCCTGGTCATCATGCACGTGGCCTACCGGGAGGCCAAGGAACAGCGGCACCGTGCTGCCGGAAAGGACAACCGCTGCCATGTCTACCTCAACCCTGGGAAGAAGCGGGGGGGGCTGTGGTGGACCTACCTGCTCAGCCTCTTCTTCAAGGCTGGTGTGGATGTGGTTTTCCTCTACATCTTCTACCGCTTCTACAGGAACTACACCCTGCCCCGGCTGGTGAAGTGCGAGCTGCCCCCCTGCCCCAACGTGGTGGACTGCTTCATCTCCAGGCCCACCGAGAAGACCATCTTCACCCTCTTCATGGTGGTTACAACCTGTGTCTGTGTGGTGCTGAGCCTGGTCGAGGCTGCCTACCTGATCGGCAAGCGGTGCCGCGAGTGCCTCCTGAGCAGCGGCAGCGTGAGCCGCCAGCACAGCCAGGACTGTGCGCCCACCAACACCCAGTCCGTGGGCACACAGGGCCAGGTCTTCCACGAGGCAGACTACAAACCCCCCACAGCATCCATCCCCCTGACAGCCTCCAACCCCAGCACAGCACCCGAGGAGGAGGCTCTTCCCTAGAGTTCTTCCGGGGAAAACAGGAGCTGCTCTCCTGCCCTGTGCCCTCTTCTTCTGTCCCCCAGCACTGGAGCGCTGGGGGTGGCAGCAACTTGGGGTCGGGCTGTGCCCGAGGGATCTCTGCTTCTCCCATCCTGGGGTGGCACATTGCATCGTTCTGCTGAATTTGGGATAAACCCAGTGCTGTAGGACACGTGTGGTTCCTGAGGGCCAAGAGGGACAAGCAGCTCCACAGTGGCTGGGCACCAGCAGCGGTGCCCAGAGGTCAAGCCTGTCCCTGCCAGGCTGGCTTAGCTCGTCCTGGGTGTATCCTTGCAGTGAATAAAAATGTCTGTCCTTAAGAAGCAGTTGTTGTCCTGGCACAACACTGCTAAGGGGGGAGAAAGGGCTCCATCACCCCCAAGAAAGGCATCACTCTTGTGGCCATCTCCGGGTGATAAACCACTGTCCAGAGGCTCCAGTCTGCTGGGGAAAAGCCACAGAAAACCAGAGCAGTCCCTGGAGCTGGGCATGAGCAGTGGCTCTGGTCAGAGTGGGGAGTGCCAGGGATGGGTGGGTGGGTTTTGGGATGCATGGAGTGATATGAGGTCTGTATCTGATATGGGGAAGGACTTGTCCTTGTACCCAGCAAGTCAACAGCAAAATTCCTGCTGTGTTCACCAGGCCCCAGATGCAGGCGAGCAAGGACAGCTTAACTTTCTCCTGTAATCCCTGGCTTTAAAAAGATAAATAAATTCTTGGTTTAAGATGGGCTGCTGGGCACAGGCAGGCACACCCAGAGGTGTGAGCAACCCTGGGGACCCAGGGGTGGCAGAGCCCTGTGCAGGTGTGTGCTGCCAGGGACGGGCTGGAGAGCCTTAAATGTGTCACAAATTCTCAAACCAGTTTGGGGGTGGTGGAGGAGAGGGACCACCCGGGATGGGTTCCCTCAACCCCCCCAGGAACCACTCTCTGTATCCTTCACCTTACATAAGCCACACTGCAGGTGTCGGGGCCATTCCAGATGGATGCAATTGTCATTAATGATACTCGTTAGCCAAGTGGGGACAAGGACATGTGTGTGGTGTGACAGCCACCACGGTGAAACACAGGGGTGAGGATCCGGCCGGGCAGGCAGAGCTCACTGTGGGCTGCACCTCTTCCTGCCTGGCCAGAGGAAAACACCCGAGCAAAACAGCCTAATAAAGGAGAGGAAAAACACCCCAACCATTGATTAAACAATAACATTAAATAGCAGAATATGATCTCGTTTATTGCTGTAATGTGTCGCGTTGTGCTGTGACTCAGGTGGCACTGCAATTTCTAAGGCCATCAGCGGGAACTGAGCATTAGCCAGGATGAATAATTAACAATAATTTCATGGCAAATGCACTCGCAAGTAACATTTACATTGAACATGCAGCTCGATCTGTTACTGCCTTCACTTTATTTAGAGCATGCGATTATTGTTTTTTCCAGGAGCATCAGCAGCCCTGGCACTCTCTGGCTCTGCTGCCAAGCAGCATTGGGTGGGGGGAATGCCATCGCCCTGTCCTTTGGGACCTGGGCCATTCCCCGTGTCAGGTCACAGCAGCTGCTGCCACTTTGCAGCTCGTCTGACCCCAAGAACCAGCTCCCACCTGAGAGCCTCTGGGGTAAATCTGAGCCCCTTCCCACAGCCCCCTCCCTGGGCAGAGGGACCAGCCTGGCTGTGCTGGAGGGGGGAGGTGGAGCGTGGCTCTGGCTGGGGGGGTGCAGAGGGCATCCCCACGAGGGTGAGGATGGCAGAGGAGCCCTGAGGGGATCCCTGTCACTGGCCTGCAACCCTCTGGGCACACAGTGGCTCCTAGCAAAGACACCGTTGAGTTTGGAGACCTTTGGGGTAAGGGAGGCAGATGGTGAAGCTGTTCTGCTCTCTGCTTTCCTTCTGTCCCCTCTCATTGCTGTGTGCTGGATTATCCACCTGAAGACTTTCTTTGCTGAACCCTTTCACATCAGAGGATCTCAGTTGTTCTTGGCGTGCAAGCCATTGCCTCTGATTTAAAGAGCCAGGGCTGGGCTGTTTGTTTTCAAGCAAGACTGGCCGCTGTTGATCCAGGCTGCCCTGGTTTAGCAAAACCCCGGGGTGTTCCCCAGCTGCAAGAGCTAATGTGGGCAGAGACGAGCCCCAGCACAGCCACCCTGCCCACCCGGTTCCGCACGTCAAAGCAGCACCCAGAGCTGCTGCCCATTGCGAGATCCCTGACGATCCAGCTGCCGTTTGTTGTTCCTCCACTTTTTCCCTCTCCGAGCATTGCAGCAGTCCCCAAAGCTCCGGGTGTCTTGCACCATCAGGGCTTGGGATCAGTGACTGGACAAACAGGAACATTCGGCTGCTTCTTGCTGAGGTGATTCTGTGCTCCAGGGGAGCTGAGGGTGCACTGGGTGGTGCTGCAGGAATGGGGGGGGCTGGAGGCTGCACCCCCACCTGGGATGGTGAGCACTGGGACTGGTGTTGGTGGGGAAGCAAATAAACTGGGGGTGTCACAAGAAAAGCTGAATGTTTCCCAGACTTTGAATCATCCTAAGGGATTGTGTTTGCTTGTGGGGTGCCCCTGAATTTTGGGGAGAGGGGATTTAAAACAAACCCATCGCTAACTCCAGCCCAGTCAGGGATGCAGAGGGGCTGGCAAGTGTCCTGGCACAGGTCAGGGGCAGCCTGTCCTTCCCAGCAGGACCTTGTTTCTTCCCTGCCCAGACCCCTCCTGTTTGCTGGGAACTGAAGAGGAACTCTCTGGTTTAGGGCCAGCGTGCTGGTGTGAGCGGCTGCCCCGGCTCCCAGGCTCCCATCGCTCCCAGTGCTCGCGGGGGAGGTCACCTCCCTGGGGACATGGCCCTGGCGTGGGATGGCCGGGATGCTGTCGGCAGGCAGGGTGCTGAAAGTCAAAGGCAGGGCTGGGTCGGATGCTGCCCCCTGCAAGACCCCATTTAAGACCCTTTTAAAGAGAATTTGAGCATTTCCTGCTGGTCTGGCAGCTGCCTGCTCCACTGCTCTTTTTTTTCCTTTATGGAGGACTCGAGGTCAGGCACTGGAAGTCACTGGGTGTTTTTAGTGTTCACATCCAGCACGGAAGCCTTTCACCCATCACCTCACTGAGCCAGAGCAGGGTGACAGCAGGGTGACAAACCCTGGGCACGCACCCGAAGCTCCTCTGAGGGCACCCCCGTGCTGAGAGCTGCTGGACCATGTGGGCACCTTGTCGCTGTCCCCACGCTGGATCAGTCAGCAAAGGGATGGCAGAGGGGACATGGGAACTTGCCCTTTGCTGGGACGCCCAAATACCCTGCTCAAGGAATTGAAACACTGCAAAACACTGCAAAACAGGGGTGTTTCTGTTCCCCACCCAACTGCCTCAGGGGAAACCTTCTGTCTGTGCCAAAGGGCACCTGGACTTTCTCACCGTGGCCTCGTGGCCTCTCCTGAAATTCTAAAATTGCAGGTGAGAGGTTGCTGGGGGGGTCCAGCTCTGCTCTTCACCTGGGGGCAGGGAGCTGCTGCCTTCAGGAGCCACCAGCCCTGCTGGCTGTTCTCATGGCTTCCCTCTCTCCAGGGCTTTTTGTCTCAAAGCTGCAGCCCCCAGATTCCTGCCGGAGCTCCTGCCCTGCTCCACAACAGCATAGCTCAAATTCCTGATCCTGCAAAGGCGTGAGGGGAGGCTCCAGGCTGCTCCTGAGCCCTCACTTTGTTCTCCTCCAAGCTGAGTGTACCCATGGCTGCCCCATCCTCTGGGCTCACCCCGCTCCACACCCCCAAGCTCCCACGAGGGAGCCTTGGATCTCTTGGGCTCCCATTCCCATGGCCTCTCCCCTCTGTTTCCTCAGCCCGACAAACCCCCACACGCTTCATTTGAGCTCCTGGAGTGAAGAGGCTGCTGGGTGAGCAGCTCCTTGGCTGCCCCGAGCGTGTGGAGCAAAGCTCTGAGAGCATCGAGCACCCGCTGCGGCTCCTTGACGTGTCCCCACTGGAGGGGTGGCCTCGGCGAGGTGCCAGGGAAAATACCACGGTGTGCTTGACCCCGGGGCGTGCCGGAGCGATGCCGAGAAAGCCTGGGAGCAGCGGAGAGGCTGGGCAAACCACAGGCGAGCGGAAACTCATTCCTGCCCCTGCCACGTCTCTGCAAAGGCATGAAACGGGGCTGCTCCAGGCGGAGAGGCTGCCTGGGCAAGGGGGGGCTGGCTTGGGCTCCTGGGAGCCACCGGGACACATCCCGGGTCCTGCAAGGACAAGACTGGAGGCGCCTGGCAGGGCAGGGTCCCTGCTGCCACCCAGTCTGTGCCACTCTCTGGGAAGCGTCTCGCCCCGTGTGCTGGCAGGGCGGTGGCTGCGGGTTGAAGTAGGTTGGAAAACATCAATGAGCTGTTGCGAAAGTATTACTAAGGCAAAATCATTTAAAAAGTGGGTTATAATTGTGTAATTGGTGATTCTTAGCAACGGGTGCTGGTGGCACCATAGCTGGGGGACGATCCCCAGCCGCCCGGGGTTTGCTGCCGGGTTGGCAGTGTCCAGAGCCACCCATGCTGGGGACGGAGCATCCCCTGGCAGGAGCTGCTGGTGCTGCTTGCAGATGAATCCGGCTCTGTTGATCACCCGGCAGGATTTGACCTGCCTTGATTGTTCAACCTGAGCATGTGCGTGCATGTGTGCAGACAAGAACCTCTCCGGGAGCTGTTTGCCAGACTCGCCCAGTTGCTGGGAACAGAACAAACCACCCTTCCCCTCTCTGCACACACTCAGCGCGGGGACAAAACCCGGCACGCGGCCGGCAAGGAGCTTCCCCACTCCGAAAGGGATCCCAACACCTCCCTCTGGCCCTTCGCCGGCTGGGCAGGTACCTCCAGGGCACAGGGGCAGAGGTGTGGGGTGCTCACGGGGCTATTGGGGACCTGCGGGTTGTGGGGGACGGACCCCGCGGGGCTGGTGGGGTGCAGGTGGGAGCTGTGTTATGGCTGGGGTGGCTGAAAGTGGGGACCCCGAGAGCACATGGTGCCACGTCAGGACCCCACAGGCAGTGCTGGGGTCCATGGCCCTTCAGGCTGCACAACCAGGGGGTAATAAAGGTGGAGAAGGGCACCCCAAGGAGCAGGAACGGCCCTCTCAGGCCCTACTCCTCCATCCCACTGCCCTCCCCAGGGACCAAAAGAGGCTGAGCCCCCCAGGAGAAGGTGCACAGCGTTTGCTTTTGGTCCCCGTGCCCTACACCCACGCGGGGCAGGACCTGGCAGTGACGCAGCGGGCTGACACGCCAGGGCTGGTGAAGGGTGCTGGGCTTTGCGGGAGGCAAACCAGTGCTGCAGGCAGAGCTGAGCACACCTGGAGTGTGGCCCCTGGTCTGGAGAGCCAACAGCCAGCGCCAGCCGGGCCACGGGGCTCCCACCCGGCACTGGGCCCGGCACAGAGCTCACCTGCCCCTTCCATGGGGCCATGGGTGCTGGGCTGAGCCAGGCAGGTGGGTGCTGGGCAGGTGGGTGCTGGGCAGGGGGATGCTGGGCAGGGGGATGCTGGGCAGAGGGATGCTGGGCGGCATCGCCCGCGGGGTCCTGGAGATGAGGGCATGGGTGAGCTGCCCAGCTGGCGAGGGAGCACCAGCCCTGGGGGCTGTGAGCCTGGGTTTCTCCATTGGCACCACCTTTGGGCTGAGGAGGGGGAAGCAGCCGCTCTCCTCTCCTGATTTTAAAGCCAAGGGCTGTGCAGGAGTGCTGCGGGTGCTCCCCACCCCGCCGGGCTGCCGCGGGTCTGAAGGGAGGAGGATCCCCCGGTTTCGGTGGAGGTGGGGAGCAGAGGTGTGGGGCTGGGCAGAGGCACTGCCCTGGCACTCGGCACACGCTGGCACCGGAGCCCAGCTCCTCAGCACAGCCCCGGGCCGGCAGCGTGGGAGCACGGCAGTGGGTTCGGGGCTGGCTCCGGGGTGGCCACGGACAGGGATGTGCTCCGGGCAGTAGTCCAGGCTCTGCTCCTTCCTTGCAGCCCCAGGACGCCTCACTGTGCCACGCAGCCCTCCCCAGACCAAGGGACCCTGAACACCCGTGTGCCATCGTGCCCTGGCCATGCCCTGCGCTAGGCACTTCCCACCCCGCAGCCCCTGGTGAGCGGGGAAGGAGCCTGAGCCCCTTCCAGGTACGTCTGGGGGGCACCGGGGCAGCACGGGGCAGCGGGTCCCGGGAGCGGGAGGGCGAGTGTAGGGTGCTGAGTGACCAGAGTAGCTTGGGGGTTTCCATCTGCTCTGAAATTGTCCTCGCTGTCGGGCACAGCCCCGCGAAGCTTGGCCGTTCCTCACCAAACCAGACTAATTCTTGCAAATGCAAAGAGGCTGCAAAAGGTCTCCTCTGAGCACTGCTGGTGCCGGGCTCTGTCCTGCGAAGGCTCAGCCCTCCCTGTTCACCCTGGGATCACGGGGTGCTTCGCTCTGGTCTTCACTCCAACACTGCGGACCCCCCTGTGCTCCCATCAGTTACTCAAAGCAACACCTTAAAAGCCAACGGTGCTGGGATGGACCCAGCCACCATCCTGCCCAGCCCTCTGTCAGGGGAGGGACCTTCGCAGCCAACAACTGCTCAGTTGAAATCGCCTGGGGTTTGTAAATCCCGGCGGCCGTAAAGCTCCGGGTCAGGCTCAGCTCACAGGGGCAGCCCCAGGCTGAGCCACAGAGCTGGTTTGGCCGGCACGGGGCCCCAGTGGTGCTGGGAGCAGGGTCCCGGGAGCAGGGTGCCGGGAGCAGGGTGCTGGGAGCAGGGTGCTGGGAGCAAGGTGCTGGGAGCAGGATGCTGGGAGCAGGATGCTGGGAGCAGGGTGCTGGGAGCAGGGTGCTGGGAGCAGGGTACTGGGAGCAGGGTGCTGGCCAGGGTGACGAGCACGGACTCTCGCTTTTGGCAGTCCCACTCTCGCCCAAGCTCCAGCTGCCTTGGGCGTCACCCACCAGCAAGAAAACCAGTCCCTGACGTGTCCCAGCAGCCCAGCTCCACAGCAGCCACTTGCCCTTTGCCTCTCAGCTTTAGCAAAGCACAGTGTCCAGTTTAGCCCATTTTACCCTTGTAACTGAAGCTCAGAGAAGGCTGGGACCAGCTGGGACCAAGCCTGAGATCCCCTGGGCTCTTCCTAATGGTGGAGGTCCCCATCCATCCCCAAAACACACTCATGGAGGTTGTGCAGGGGAGTTTGGCTGAGCCCCACAAAACCCTTGGGAGGAAAAAGGATGGTCCCCCCACCCCAAATGAGTGTAACACGGTTGGGGACAGAGTCTGGAGGGCCAATGAGATGAAGTGCAGCCAGAGATGAGCTGCCCCATTGCCATCTGCCGTCGCATCTCCTCACCTCCTGCTGCTGCTGCTGTTTCTCCAGGTTGGGTGACTCTGGTCTCCACCAGCTGCCATGGATTGGAAAACACTGCAGGCACTGCTCAGCGGGGTCAACAAATACTCCACAGCCTTCGGCCGCATCTGGCTCTCTGTGGTCTTTGTCTTCCGTGTGCTGGTCTACGTGGTGGCAGCCGAGCGCGTGTGGGGAGATGAGCAGAAGGACTTTGACTGCAACACACGGCAGCCGGGCTGCACCAACGTCTGCTACGACCACTTCTTCCCCATCTCCCACATCCGTCTCTGGGCCCTGCAGCTCATCTTTGTCACTTGCCCTTCCCTCCTGGTCATCATGCACGTGGCCTACCGGGAGGACCGCGAGAAGAAGAATCGTGAGAAAAATGGGGAGAATTGCCCCAGGCTTTACAGCAACACAGGCAAGAAGCACGGCGGGCTTTGGTGGACCTACCTGCTCAGCCTCTTCTTCAAGCTTATCATAGAGATTGTGTTCCTCTACCTCCTCCACAAGATGTGGGACAGCTTTGACTTGCCACGGCTAGTCAAATGCACAAATGTGGACCCCTGCCCCAACACTGTAGACTGCTACATCGCTCGGCCAACCGAGAAAAGAGTCTTCACCTACTTCATGGTTGGAGCCTCTGCCATTTGCATCATCCTCACTGTCTGTGAGATCTTCTACCTCATCTTCAAGCGGGTTGTGCAGAATGCGCGGAGGTGGAGGAAGTCCACCAAGCGCTCCGTCAGCTACAGCAAGGCCTCCACTTGTCGGTGCCACCTCAAGACAGAGGAGAAGGACAAGTCCCAGACAAGGTATGTGACAGCCCTGAAGGCCTCAGCTCCCGACCTGACTGCTGTCTGACATGGTGCTGGGAGGGGAGGAGGGAGGGAGATGTGTCCAGGGATGGTTGGCCCCAGAGGCAGCCATCAGTGATGCCACCAGCAGACTCTTCAGCCGGGACCTTGATGGCTCTAAAGGGGAGGGGGACACACGCATGAGAACTCTCCTTCTTGGGGCCGTGGGCATGTCCCTGGGTGTCCCAGTGGCACGGGCTCCCTCGGCACAGGTGGGTGCCAGCTGCCCGGGGTCATGCCTGAGGGTGTCTGTTCTTCCCACAGAGGAGAGGAGCTGTGAGCTCGCCCACCCCAGCCCGTTTGCCTTCCTGGTGGCCCAGCAGCTTTCCAAGCCTGCCAAGTCCCCAAGCCCTCGAGAGTGGACAGAGGTGAAAAATGATTAATCCTAACAAAGCCCCCTGAGAGACCCATGGGTGCCCGAGCAGGTGCAGGTGAGGTGAGGGCAGCCCCAGAGCTCTGCCAGCTGCACATGGTGGTGCCGCAGGGCTTGGACCTCACCCCGACACACAGCCAGTGTGACCCAAGCAGCCCTGTGGCAACCAGCACTGGCCAGCACGAGCCCAGCTGAATGCCGCCGGGATGAAGGCATTGAGCTCAGAGGGCACGGGACTGGGGGGGACCACAGGGGCTCCCGTGTCCCAACAGCTTCTCTTGGGTCACCCAACTGGAGCAGGGTCAGCTGCTCACTCAAGCACCACACCGATGTCCTGCCCAAACGGCTCCGCTGGCTCTGCTGCCTCCCCTGGTGTCCTCGTGTCCCACTCACCTCAGATGGACACATCCCACCACCCTCGGCGCTGGATCCACAGAGCCAACAAGAGCTGAGCTGTTTGTAGACACCAGGATCTGCTCTGCACACTGTAAATCCGGGGCACTGCTGAGGGCAGAAGAAATGGATTTGTGGAGGTTCCCCGGGTGCCCCTCACTCCCATGCCAGGGCCAGTGTACCCAGTCTCTGCCCACTCCACCTCCTCCCGGCTCGTCACGCCTCGTTAAACTCTCATTCAGCAGAACCGCACGTTGGCCCCCAAGGAAATCAAGGAGGGATCAGCATCAATTATTTACTAAACCTCGATAAATATTACAATAAACAGAAATTATTTCCATTTAATCTCTCCTTAAGCAGCGCTACGCAGAGGGTCTGCTGGTGCTCCAGCTCTGGCTCCACTCGGCCCAGCCATGCTCCCCCAGTCCCAGGAGTGTGTCCCAGGACATGGAAAAAGTGTTTCCAGCACAGGCTGCTCCCACGGGCACCCCAGCACCGTGCCACCTGTGTCACCCGTGGTGCCAGCCCTGGCACGGGGCAACCTGTGCCAGAGGAAACGTGCTCCAGGAGGCTGAACAGCACAAGGTGTCCAACCAGGAAGCAGCTCTGACACCGGCTCTGGGACACCTGCATGGCTCACTGGGGGCCTGTGGCTGGTGTGGCTGAAGCCTGGGCATGGTCCTCCTGGTGGGTAAAGCAAGGTGGGAGCTGGACACCCCCGGGTGAGGGCAGCTCCGGTGCCTTTGTGGTTTTGGAGCAGGTCCCCAGAGGTGATGGATTCTACCCACCGAGGGCTGGCGGGGCACAGGGCATCACTGGGGACTGGTACCAAGGGGGGGAGCCACAACCCAGGGTGGTGGGAGGGGGAAGTGGTAGTCGGGGTGGGCCGGCTGGGAGGTGGACACTGGGCTCCACAGCACTCCGGTGCCATGGCATGGAGCGTGGGCGTTACCCGAAGCACGGCAATTATTTTATATTAAACATAATGATGCTGTTCCGGCTCTGTTCCCCGCTCAGCCCCGGCACTGTCTGCGGGGGAACTGCCACGGCTCGGCACGGGAGAGGCGCCAGCTCCCAGCTGTGTGTGCACTGGCCCAGGTTCTGCTCTCCAGAGCCCACGCCAAGTGTGAGAGCCCCCGCGGCCGCTGCGGGACAGGCAGCGGGGACACACGGGGGGGTTTGTCCCCTCGAAGTCAGCAGGACTTGAGTCTGTGCATAAAATATCAGCCCTTAAGGGCCCCGTCCGAGCCCCCCGACAGCAAAGCTCTGCTTAAAACCCGGTGGGGGGTCCCAGCCCCGGGATCTTCGGTGCAGCTCGCCCGGGAGCCAGCCGGGACGCGGGGCTGGGGCGGTGCGGGGCTCCCGTGCGGCTCCGGTGCGGCTCCGGTGTGGCTCCAGCACCACCCAGCGCCCGTCGCACCGCACGGACCCGCGGCGGGGCCCGGTCGGAGTGGGCAGAGGACGGGACAAGCCCGGGGCTACCCCGTCGCAGGCCCCGGGGCATCCCCCCGCCCTGCCCCCCCGGTGCCCGCATGGCGGGGGCTTTAGGGGCGCGCAGTGGGGTGATT
Organism: Aegotheles bennettii; assembly: GCA_013398125.1. NCBI lineage: Eukaryota > Metazoa > Chordata > Aves > Caprimulgiformes > Aegothelidae > Aegotheles > Aegotheles bennettii. Next base: position 57,242 of record VZRW01008669.1, on the reverse strand, counting down.
TGCTCAG
>VZRW01008669.1:28320-45586 GCA_013398125.1 Aegotheles bennettii | reverse complement strand
GGCTGCGCCGTCCAGTCCGGGTAGAAAAGCGACGGCTGCGGTCACAGCCGGGTCTGTGCCTCGGGGATGTAGATCTCGATGCTGTCGGCGCTCTCGGTGGCCGAGCTCTGGCGGAAGGAGGCCGCCCGCTTGGCCGCCAGGAGCCGCTTGCGGGCCTCCTGCCGCTGCCGGTCCACCGAGTCCAGGGAGCGCTCCTTCACCGGGTGCACCTTGGAGCGCGGCGGCTTCTTTGGTATCGGGGGAGGCACCTTCTTCTCCTCCTGCACAGACAACGGGGGCTTCAGGCTTGGCGCGAGGCCGGGACCCCCTGGGAACGGGCGTGTGGGACCTGCACCTCCGTGCATGGTGTCCTCGTGGGTGCCAAAGCCAAAGCCATGGTGAGATGTCCCCACGGACCCCGCAGCATCCTGCCCCTGCCTGTGCCAAGACCCTGCCCGGCCCTTGGCAGGCAGCACTGCCCAGAAACACCCAGCCAGCGGCTGTGAGACCACGGCGGGGGAACAGCCCCTTCTTCAGCCTCATGTTTCCCAGATCTCTGGTTTTCAAGCATTTGTGAAAAGCAGTCACTGGGAACAGCCCAGCAGTGGTGGTTTGTGTGCAGATGTGCCTGGGGAGGAGGGAGGGAGTGAGGGAGAGGTGACAGGGGACAAGTGCCAGCACCCTGCCCTTACCTTGGGCTCCATGATCTTCCACCCGTTGGCTTTGAGCTCTTGGAGCTCCCCAAACTTCATGCTGACATCCTCAATGGAGAGCTGCAGGAGGTCCCAAAAGCCGGCCAGGTCTTGGAAGGTGGGCACCGGGAACGCATTGGGGTCCTGTGGGGACAGAGGGACAGAGTGTCACCCATGTCCACCCACAGGTCTCCTGGCCACGCTCTGGCTGGCTCTCCCCCACAGCATTACAAAGTCCTTTTTCCACCAGCTAAGGGTCCAAGCCCCCCTGCCTACCATGGCTGATCCCATGGCACCACTACCCAGCACTCACCATGTTCTGCTGGCAGAGGCGGTAAAACTGCTGCACCTTCTGGGACATGAGGAGCTGGGCACTGCCCACTGCACTCCGGATCTTCTCCAGGACTGGTGGGGGAAGAGCAGATGGTCAGTGCTCCCACAGCGAATGGAGCCTCTCCCCTGCACAGCAAGGACCTCCCCTTGGGGGCAATGGGGCAGCCCAGGCAGCTCAGACCCCCCCAGCCCCTGCGGGGTCTCCTCCCTCCTCCAGACCACACCAGTCCTAGAGGGTTTCTCAGTTTCTTGCCCAAACCCAACCTCTTTCGCCTTGGTAGGGGAGATGCTCCAATGTGGGAGCACTGCAGGATCATGACTGTGCCCCCCAGCCCCACGGGAGCCCAAATCCCTCCCAATCCCTCGGATCCCCCTGACTCACTCTCCTCCGGCAGGTCGTAGTCCTCAGCCTCCCTCTCCATCTGCTGGCACCAACCCTCCATCTTCTCCACCTCCGCCTGCAGCAGTTTGATGAACCATTCCCCATCGCGGTGGCAGGGAGAGGCACGGCCAGAGTCAGGGAGGCTGCGGGAGCCCCGCTCCATCCAGGCATCCCTCCGGGGCACCTCCACCGTGTCGTACTGCAGCTGGTAGTCCTCCCGGTACGCCCACTGCCCCTGCGTGTGCACCGTCTTGTAGACGGCGTACTGCCGGCCCGACTCGGGCTCCGAGGAGTGCCGCTGGAAGGGGCGCCCGAACTGCAGGGCTTTGTCCTCGGTGGCCACGGCCAGGCCGGCGAAGCCCTCCAGCTCCAGGTCCGCCTGCACGCCCGCCGTCACGCTGTTGGAGCGCTTGAAGCGCGCTCGCCTGGGGAGAGCGAGAGCGCGTGGGGACCCCCACGGCCGGCCAGGACACCCCCACTGCCCCGACCCCCCTGCCGGGCCCCATCGTGGGCAGGATGGGGCTGGGAACACCAGTCTGGACCCCCGAGCACACGGGGCTGTGGGGACAGCCCTGAGCATCCACAACCCAGCAGTCCCTCATCCCCTCTGCTCTTAGCCCGTTTCCATGGCTACCGGCACTGGACCGAGGATGGAGAGGAGCGTGCACCGGGGCTGCGTGGGCACACTGCCGGAGCTCCTGGCACACAGGGCTCCCACCCCAGCCAAAGCAGCAGGTTTAGCTGCAGAAACACCCAAAGGTTTCACCTGTGCCCGGGCCAGGCCCAAAGGCCAGGGCTGAGCCCCAGTGGAGGAGACCCAAGCCCAGGGCAGGAGCAGGGAGCCCCTTCCCCGGGCAAAGGGAGGGACAGATCCTGCCCCAGGTGGGGACATCCAGCCTGGGATAGGGATGGTGCTGAGTTCTGGGGACCTCAGCCAGAGGAGAGAGGGAAAAGATGCTGTGAGCAGCTCCAGGAGCCCCAGGGGAACCCAATGGCCCAGTGCAACGAGTGTGGCAGGTCTCAGCCCAGCCATGCGGTACCTTTTGTCCTCCTCCACCTGCACCCCAATGGAGTGGAACTCCCTCTGGCTCCTGCTCTCCGTATCCGAGTCAGAAATGGCCTCGACCTGCCGAGGGGCAGAGGGAGAGCGCTGGAGGGTGGCCCTGAGGCACAGCAGGGTGGCTCAGCATCGCCCACAGCGCTCGGGCAGGCTCGGAGCCGGCTCAGCACCCGCGGGGAGCAGCCAAGCCCACCTGGACGCCGATGGAGGGACGCCACTTGCGCTGCCGAGCCAAGCTCCTCAGCTCCTCCCGCCCGGGGATGGCCTTGATGATGAGCGTGGAGGGCTTGGGGGCAGCACGGGGCTGGACCGGCGGCAGGTTGAGGGCCACGGCCGACACCTTGGAGCTCTCCAGGCTCTCGGCCGAGTTGCAACGGGCCGCGGCGTCTTTGGACCAGGCGGGGCTGCGGCCGACCTCGCCGGGCAGGTAGCTCTCGTGGGTGGACTCGGTGCTGCTCTGCGCCGTGACAGAGATGAGGGGTTTGGCTTTGGTTCCTGGAGGGATGGGAGGTGGAGCTTTTCTGTAACTGAAGGCTGTTGTGGGAGAGGCGCAGGATGAAAAGGCGCGTGAAAACACAGACACTTGCTCATTACCCGCCGCAAATGGGGGTCCCGGGGGAGAGGGGGCTGCTGGCACCTCGGCTGCCTGAGAGCCGGGCTGGAGCTCAGAGGGGCTGTTTGGCCAGTTCATCCCCCAAAAGGGATTGGAAACCACCTCAGACCCATGCTGTGACACCCAGCAAGGGGCAGAGATGGGGAAACAAAGTAGGGGGAAAGAAATAGAGGGAAGGAGGGAAGGGCAGATGGGTTCTGGGGACACAGGGCAGCCCCTCACCAGGGCTGAGCCACGAGCAGGATGCTCATGCCCTGTGCCAGGAGCTGCATGGAGCCAGGGGCTGCACGGGGCTGGGGGCAGGAGCAGGGGCAGCAGCAGCCCTTGGCGGGTGCCCAGGCAACCAGACGGGGAGACGCGGGGGTCCCTCGCATGGCTGAGCCCCCACCACCCCCAGGACTCACAGGTGCTGGGCTTCAGGATGCTGCTGGTGATGGGTGGCCCGGCGGGGGCCGACATGGAGAAGAGCGAGAGGCAGTCATCGTCCTGGGAGCAGCCCGCCTGGATGGCCCGCAGGTAGCTGTGGCTCCGCATGCGGAAGCAGCCGGGCAGGTCCAGCGCTTCCACGGCCTGAGACTCCACCTCGCCGAACACCGACTCGCAGACGGCCTCAAACTGGTGGTTGAGTTCGTCGTTGATCTGGGGAGAGCGGGGGGTGAGCGTGGGGGGCGGCGAGCCAGGACTGGGACCGAGCGGGGCAGGAGATGCTCAGAGGAGCATCCGTCACCCCGAGCTCCCCGTGGCGTGGCACGCAGTCCTACCTGGCCGGTGGTGAAGGAGCGCCCGTAGCCCTGTCCCCGCGGGAGCATTCGCGGTGGCGTGCAGCAGCTGGGACAGTTACAGATATATGAATCAGAATAGTGCCTACTTGCAAACCTAATGAGAGACAGTGGGAATAGAAGGGATGGCACCAACAGCAACACATCCAAGCAGAGCATTCGGAAACACAGCCGCAGCGATGCTCCCGCCGGCCCCCGCTGCCGGCCCTGCTCCTAACTGCCCCGAAATGCTGTCCTGGGGTACAGACCTGTCCCCCAGTGGGCCTGGGGACAAGGAGCCAGCCTGTCACCCGCCAGGACTGGGGCACATCCCTTTTGAACGTGCCTCTCCTCCTAAACCTCTGCTCACAGCCTCAGCAGTGGGTCCCACCCCGAAGCCCAGTGCAGCCGCATCCCCCCAGCACCCACCAAGGGCACCCACAGCTCCCAGGGAGCCCCAGCCCATGGCCCTGCTGCCACCAGCGGTGCTGAGATGGGGCCGGGAGGTGACAGCCCTTACTTGGTCCTGGCCTGGTCGGCGCTGGAGGAGCGGCGGTAGCTGTCTCGCCGCGTGGCCGCCCTGGGCAATATTTTGGCACTGGCATCCGAGTCGGCGCTGTCCTCGTCACCCATGGCCTTGATGTAGCTGCCGCTGCGCATCCGCCGGCAGGGGATCTCCCCGTCCTTGCCCACCGCTGGGTACCCGCTCCACTCGTCCTGTGGCACCTGGGGCAGGAGGCAAGCGTGGGTGGCAGCGCTCCCATGGCAGGGACACAGCCCAGCCCGGTGCCTGCCATGTGGCAACGCCAGCCCCAGCCCGGTGTGCGTGTGCCAGCACGGCTCCCCTGCCCTCCCCATGGAGGGGACAGACCCTGAGGGCTCTGACCCCCGTGGGAAAGCCCCTAAATCCAGGAGGGCCGACCCCTCCGATCAGCCACGGCTCCCCCTGCGTTCCCAAATCGCGGGGCAGCGCGGCCGTCCCCCACCTTGCACTCCCCCCAGCAGGCGCGGCTGGGCCAAATCCCACCCATGCCGGCACGGGCGCCCGGCTGACGTAGCGGCCACCAGTCCCACCACGCGCTGCTGACGCTGGCACCACGGGGTCCATTCTGGGCCGTGGTGGCAGCGCGGCATCCCCCGGGCTCCACGGGGAGGGTGGCAGGGCTGTCAACCTGCCCCAATGCCCCCACGGCTGGTGGAGAGGGGGTTCAGCCACCCCCCATGCCTGCCCAGCGTGGCATTGCTGCTCCCTGTCTCCTTCCCCCAGGAAAGGGAGAGAAGAGTTAATTAATTTTTAATTGGAAGGGGGGTGACCTAGAAGGGAGCCCAGTGATGAGGCAGGAGGTGGCACCCAGCCAGGGCGCAAGCAGGATAAAAGCTGTGAGGAGGGAGCAGAGCCGCCGGCAGCCCCGAGCTGATGGAGCTGGTCAGATCCCAAATCCAGTGGGCACGGGGCAGGAGGCAGCAGACAGGACTTCACCCCATGGGGACTGACCGGTGCGAGACCCTGAGGGACGGGCTATGGGTGATGGGAACATGGAGTGGAGCTGGAGCATCCCTGCATCACCCCAGGCTGTTGGGATGGAAGGTCCCAGCCCCGGCTCGCCCCATGGCATCGCCAGCTGGGGTGGCAGCTCCCACCCTGCCCATCCCCTCACCTGCAGGTACTGGTACGCTCGGTCTTTGGCCTTTGCTTCCTGAAGCATCAAGGTCTTCTCGGTGCCGCCGGCGCTGGGGTAAGCTTCACGGGCCTGGCTGACGGTCATGGTGTGCCAGGCACTTCTCTTGAGCGTCTGGCCATCCAGAGACATGGACATGCCGGCACAGGCCAGGCATTTGCCTTCCCCGCCGCCCTTTAGACTCTTCAAGGTCAAGTCTCTGAAGGCACTTTCGGGAGCGTCCACGCAGTACTGGGTGCCCTGGTCGGCGGCGTGCCGGCCGGACACCATATAGCTGCTGTCGCTGTCCAGGTTGTCATCGGAGCTCCACCAGCCCATCATCTTGGACCGGTGCCGGGAGTCCACCTTGCGGTCCTTGCTCTTGCTGCGCTTGCCGTGGCGGGACTGGTGGTGGTGGTGGTGATGGTGGTGGTGGTGGTGGTGGTAGCCGTCCCCGCGGCCGTCCATTTTGGTGCCGTTATAGTCCCGCTTGGCTGGCGCCTCCAGGGAGTGGGACTTGGCGAAGAGCTTCTGGACGGAGTGGACGAGGTGGCGGATGCGGCTGGGGCTCTCGCTGCGGGGCTCGGCGCCGCCGGCCCGCGGGTACTGCAGCGTGTGGAAGCCGTCGTGGTGCAGCGGCAGCTGCTTCTCGAACTGGTCCAGCAGCGTGGGGGGCAGGCGGTTGATCTTGCTGGAGGGGTGGGCGGTCGCCATGCATTCGTCGCAGGAGTCGTAGGGCTGCTGCGCGTGGTGCATCCTCGGGAAGGTGCTGCTGGCGCTGGCAGAGGGCGGCTCGCTCAGGGGCCCGCCCGGGCACTCACCGGCCGCACCGGGGCTCCGCGCAGGGCAGTAGGGATGCTCCAGGGAACAGGGCTCGCTGGGGCTGAGGAGGTACGGCGGCCGGCCCTCGGGGCCGTGCTGGGAGTAGTTGGCGGGATGCTCGCAGTCCTCTGGGAAGCAGCGGCAGCGGTGGCCGGAGGAGGGCTGTGTCTGGCTACGCTCCCCATGGTAGCCCTTCATGGTGTCAGCACCCGCCCCATAGCCTCGCCATCCTGCAGGGTTGTCCCTGCGGGCTCACCTGCAGGGACAGGCACAGTGTCACACTCCCCTCTGCACCCCACTGTCCCATGGGAACCAACCGGATCCAGCCCTGGCTGAGCCCCTGTGGAGCTGGGATGGGGTGCCAGAAGCCTGGCTCCCCATGGGGTGAGGCAGGCACAGCACTGGGGCTGAGCACCTGGGGTCACCCCTGGCTGGCCTGCTTGAAGGGGCTGCTCTAACAGGGAGCAGGAAGGAGAAGGCACCACCAGCAATGATGCCGGCAGCGCTGCAGGCAGCACAGGCCTGCAGACAGCGAGGGAGGACGCACTGCCATCATCAGAAACTTGTTTTCTTCTCCAGCACCAAATATTATGAAGTGTTTCTCCATTAGGAGAATGGTTCTGGCTGGGTTTTCCAGCCACTGTGATTCACAGAGCCGGAACGAGCGGCTGCGGGGCACAGCGAGGGGGACACGCTCCCATGGCTCCATCCTGCCCATGCTCCCCACACCGCCTCGGCCACCACAACCATGGATGGAGACCCACAACCGGCCACTCCACCATCCCCCACGTCCCTGCTGTCCCCCATGGGTGAAGGAAGAATCAGGGAGCGGTGATGGCTCCGCTGCACGTGGGGCTTCCCATCCCTATGCAGGAGCCAGAGGATGGGCGGCACTGAGCCAGGCTGAGCCCCGCGCTGGCTGCCGGGATGCCGGGGCAGCGGGGCCGCAGGCTCCCACTGAGCTTTGTCTTCCTTATGGTCCCTCAAATGCTTTGCCTTTGGTATGACTGTAAATGAGGAAATTACTTAATCTCCAGAGCAGCTCGGCTAATTAACAGGCATCGTTAATGCTCCTCTTCCCATATTTGGGCAGGGTGCTGAGGGCAGCCCATCTCCAAGACCAGCTGCAGGGAAGGGTGGCTGTGGGGTGGCCAGGGCCTTCCTTCCCATCTCCAAGGCTGGATGGTTGAGTCCTGCACCTCTTCCCCCCCACCCTCACCATCATGCTCCTGCTTTAATGAGGCTCCCTAATTGCTGCATCTTAACCAAAGGATGCTGCAGCCTGTTACAAAGAGAAATGCCTCTCCCCTCCCCGGAGAGCTGCTCTGAGGAGTGGGCACAGCAGTGGGCACAGCAGTGTGAGAGGGAGCTGCCTCCCCTGCCCCGGGGTGGAGCAGCAGGACAGACAGACAGACGGACGGACAGACAGGCTCCCAGCCCTGGCTCTGCCTCCGCAGGTTGAGCTATCGCCTCCCGCTCAGGGAGGGAAGCTCTCAGCTGATCCAAATATTGCTGCTGCGGCGGGAAGAAGGAGTCAAAATAGCTGAGCAGCCTGTCACCACCAGCCCGGCGGGCTTTTGTGCTCGGCAAGCGGAGAAATTCAACAAAGCCGGGCCCCGCCGCCGCGCTGGAGAGGCAGCACCGCAGCTCTGCCACAGCCCCCGGCAGTGATGGAGAGGGGCAGAGCCAGAGGATGGGGACATGGCACAGTGGAGGATGGGGACACCATGGTGGAGGATGGGGACACGGCACGGTGAAGGGTGGGAACACAAGATGGCAAAGGATGCTACATCCCAGCCAGTACCAGCTCCCCAAAGCCACACACACCCTGGCTAGGGACCAGCTGGTCCTCCTGTGGGCATCCTGGGGATAGGGGAGGGGTTGGGAGTGATCCTGTGGGTCTCAGCACAGGTAGCACCGCTGAGGGTCCCTGTCCTCATGTCCTCCCAGGGATGGCCACATATAGAGGGCAGGAGAAGCTGCCAGAGCATGGCTCATGGGCAGGAGGCCACAGCCAAGAGCCGGAGCTGTGTCCTGCCGAGTGCCACCCATGCTGCACAGCCCTCGGGAAAGAGCCAGTTTGTGCCATGGAACTGCAGACTCATAAAGGGGGAGAAAACTCAGCCTGGCTGAATTTTGTGCCATTTAACACCAGGGTAATTACCACCAGTGGGAACCTACCGCCCACACAATTATGTGCTAGGATAAACTGGAAGAGCATAATTACCATTACAAATAACTCGCTGCTTGCTTTGCTTGGAGGAACTGTCACCAGCGGCTCCCCCAGCGCCACCTTCCCTCTGGTGTCTGCTCCCACCACGAGGGTCAGCGGGGGGGACGACAGGGGCCCAGAGCCCCCAGGGCTGGGAAATAGCAAGGGGCTGAATTTCGGTGTGACCCAGTCACACCCCCAGCCCCTTGATGTTTCCCATGGGAGCCCTTGGCAGCGGTGGCTGCTTCCCAGCAGCACTGTCCCAAAGCCTATGGCTGCGGGGACCCAGGGCAGCCCCAGCAGGAGCCTGAACACCCCTGGGGCCCCCATGACACCCAGGGTACCCCCAGTTTTGCTCCAGTTCTGGGACCACAGCTGAGGAGGTGATGGGACTGCAAAACCCCTCCACAACGCCTGGGTGCACCAAACGGCCCTGGCGCAGGGCAAGGCTGAGCTTTCCAAGGTTTCCAGATCGAATCCCGAGAGCTGGGGTTGGTGATCCCAGCTCCCCACCCTTCCTTCCCGCACAGCCCCCGCCGCGGCCGCTGGTGTCCCGGTGGAGCAGTGGTGGCACTCACCGCCCCGCGCTCAGGGGGATGCTGTCCTCATGGCCCCGGCCGGCGGTGGCTCCTCGGTGCGGGGTCTCCCTGGGGCAGCAGGCTCTGGAGGAGCGAGATGAGGGGGATGAAGCCCAGGGAGGAAAAGCAAGGATGTTCCTCCCAAATCCAGCCTGACCCCACTCCCTGGGTACTTCCTAGGAGCTCAGCCTCCCCCCCGCCCGGAGCCCGTCCCGCAGCAGCTCTGCCTGCACCGGCAGCGACAGGAACGGCTCCACACAGACACGTGTTTCGCCCAGCTTAGCCCCAAAACCATCCCCAGCCCCATCCTCTTATGCAATTCCCTGCCAGCGGGCGCCGGAGCCGGCCCAGCAGCCACCTTGCCACTGGCTTTGATTTGTTACGGATCCGGCCATATGCTCCACAAAGCCTCCACCCTGGCTTTCCAGAGCGAGCAAAGGGATTTTTTCCCCAGCCTCAGGCCCGGCAGAGGCTCGAGCTCGGCCCGTTCTGCTTTGCAAATTAGCGCGAGGTTTTGCCAGCGCGGGTCCTGCTGGGGATCTTTATGGCTGGGGATGAAAGCGGGAGAGAACAAACACGCAGCGTGAGCACTCGGTGCCACACGCGAGCTGGAGCCTGGGAAACAAAAAAAAATATAAAATAATAAAGTGGTTTTCCCACTTGGGAGCTGAGCAAATTTGATCTGCGGTCGTCGGAAGAAAATAAATACGGAATACCGCCAGGTTGTTTCCACCGCGCTTTTAATCTGTTTACTTTTTCCCCCAACTCGTTGTAAGAGAGAAGGATTGTAGAAAGCAAACATTTTATTATATTACTAATTGCTCTGTTATTTTATTAGGCTGTATTAGTAAAATTTACTCAGCCTGAGAAAAAAAAATAAATAGAGGGCTTAGTAAGAGATCGCCTAATTTAGTCCGTGATTCTGCACCGAGTCATTGTTTTCTTAAAAAGTTGAATTAGCTGAAAGCAGCTCACCGATGGTTCATTAGTTGTNNNGGAAGGGGAAGGGGAAGGGGGAAGGGGAAGGGGAAAGGGAGTGAGCAGGATGCCAAGATCGCAGCAAACATGCTCAAAGCAATCAGGAAATCAAAGCCAATTGCTGTTAATGAAAGAAAACTGAGCGAGCAGCAGGTGGGTGATGCCCAGAGAGGATTGCGAGGGCCAGGAACCGCTGTAAATAAAGGATGAGGTGAGATTTTTAAAAAGTCATGAAGGACAAATACCAGCCGAGGAATTGCAAATGTGAGTGGAGAGAGAAGTGTTTACCGAGGTCACTGAGAGGGGCCAGCAGCATCGTGCTGCCTGGCACAGCCAGCCAGCACCCTGATGGAGCTGGGCTGGGGGTCCCTGGCACCCCGATGGAGCTGGGCTGGGGATCCCTGACACTCCGATGTCGGGCAGCATCTCCCCTGGCTCAGCCCTGCGCCTGCACATCCCTCCTCGCACTTCCCAGGGCTCGGTCCCAGCGCTGGGGAGCTGAGGCCGGACCGGTCGTGGGGAGGGGCAGGTTATTAAGCACATGATTAATTTTGGCAGCGGCTCCGGCTGCCTGACAGCTCCTTCTCCAGGGCTGGGAGAGCGAGCGCGAGAGGTGCTGCCTCTGCTGATGCAGCGGTTGGTGGGATGAAAAATCCTGCAATGCAGCACTGCTTCTTAATGAGCCATTTGTCTTTGAGTCTTCTTGACTCATTATCATGCCAGGAGAGGGATGGGAGTTGCCCCAAGTCCCCATCTGAGCAATTACTCCTGGAGCAGAGCGAGGAAACACGGGCACGGCACGGCCCAGCTGCCAGGGATGCCCGCACGGCCGCTGGCACCGGGACTCCCCGCCGGCACCGGGACTCCCCGCCCCGGGCACGCAGGTGCCTCCGGCTGCCGCCGCCGTGGGGGAGCGGGACCCAAGCCCCGCACAGCCCGCACAGCCCAGCACCGCCCACCCGGACACCCCGGTCCCCAGAGCCGATCCCCCGGAGCAAGAGCCGCGCTCCCGTGCTGGAGCATCCCGGGCCTGCCGGGACAAAGCCAGCGGAGAAGGGAGCCTGAGCTCCCTCCCCGCAAAGCCCAGACCTGGATCCCTGTGGAGGAGCCACCCATTCAATAGCCCCGCACACGCGGGGAGCAGCCAGAGCCCGCGGACAAGTTGGTTGAGGACAGAGGTGGCACAGGGCTGGGGCTGTGCCAGCATCCCCAGGTGGCACGGGTGCAGGCAGGGTGGGCAGAGCTGAGCTGCCCCAAGGCCCCGCAGCGATTCTCACCCTGCCCACAGGAGCCAGGACACGGCACATGGGAGCCAACTGCCAAGGGTGGGACCCCACAGCAGGAGCACAGCTGACTGGGTGAGGAGACCACCCCGGAGGGACCCCCAGGCCAGGCAGGGCCCCGGGAACCCCAGCCCAGCTGGCACAGGGTTCATGGGCACTGTGCCGCACGGATGAGCACCCATCACCGGTGATGCCCACGGACAGCTTTCCTCCCACGGATGCACTCGACATCTGCCCACGCTGCCTGGAGCTGGCAGCAGCTGGCACAGCCCCCCAGTGCCCCTCCAGCGCTTGGTGGAATGGGGGGACGTGCAGGTGACCCCAGGGACAGGGAGCCAACATGAGACCAATGCACCTGATGTTCCCCTGCAGCAAAGGGAAGGGACAGCAGGGGCACCCCCATACACCACACCAGCCCTGTGAGCTCTGCCCCAGCAGAGTGCCCCCCTAGGTGAGCAGGGAGCTCCAGGCACCCCCGAGGAGTCAGACCTGTCCCCGCCAGAGGACCTTTTCCAGGCATCTAGGGGCCAAGGAACCCCCCAGGCATTGCCAGCTGTGCCAGGGCCCCTGGCTGGCAGCGGTGCAGGATGAAGCCCGGTTCCCCCCTGCCCTCCCTGGCTGTGCCATTTCACCTCCCACTCTGGCCAGACTGGCCATGCTGCCTGGGCTGAAAAAGCCACTTATCCCCCCGGCCACAGGGTGTAATGACTTAAGCTGAGGATCACTCTAAAGCTGCTTTGGTGAGCTCGGGGTGGCACGGTGTTAGCACAGCAGCGGCGATGATCTCTGGCTGCTCCCAGCACAAGGCACCCTCTGCTCCGACCTCAAATAACACCCATCCCAACCAGTTCCCTTTGCAACACTGTGCCACCCCACGGCTCTTCCTGCAGTGGGGCCACAGGGACACAGGGTTCCAGCCAGCAGGACCTGGAGATGGGGAGGAAGCAGAGCCCTTGGTGCCTGTGCAGCAGGGATGCTCTGGGTCGCTGTGCCCCATCCCCTGTATCCCACCCCTGGGGCCAGGGCTGGGATGGGCACAGTGAGCCCGGGGCACGGCACAGCCCAGCTCACCAGCAGAGGACCCGAGCTGCCGCTTTAATGGATGGGCTTAATTTGCAAAGCTGATGAAAACCTAAATATTTAAATACATAATTCTGCACAATGCTCTTAGTGCAGGCCTGGTGCGGGGGCAGAGCAAGGGGGGGGGTACACGGCTGGTGAGCTGGGGGCTCGCTGGGACCACGTGGGTCACCCAGGTACTGGTGTCCCCATCACACCCAGCAAGGGGCTGGTGCACACCCTTGCCCTTGCAGGGTGCTCTGCTGTGGGCACCAGGGTCCTGCTCTGCCATGGGCCTCTGAAGCATCCCACAGGGAGAAGTGGGAAAAGGGGAGCATGGCCCAAGCTGGGGAGCTGCGAAGGACGATGGGATGGGCCCCCGCACAGATTACACCACCAGTATTCATGCTACAAGAGCTTAGAGATAAAAGAGATTTACAGGATTTACCAGCAATACAAATTGAATATTTAATTTTAGCTGCAGGGTAGGAGCAGTGGCTTGGCCCCAGGGGTGTGTGGGCAGCGGGCCCAGGGGCCTCCCCGCCTCCCAGCAAGGCATTCCCAGCTCTCAGGGAAAAGCGATGCTGGGGCTGGCACTGGGGAACAGGGAGCTGGGCAGCCCAGTGCTGGTGGAACCGGGCACCCTCTGCCCAACCTGCCCCTAATCCGACTGCTTCGCCACACCACCCCAACCCTAACGGGGATGTCCCCAGGGCTGTCCCTGGACCAGGCTGCTGCCAGCCAGGGCTCAGACTGTGCCAGGGAACTGGGCTGGGGGTGACAGGAAGGGATGCCAGAGCTGAGCACCCTCTGGGATGGGGTGGAGAAGCCCCAGAGGGGACCCAGCCACCCCTGCAAGGCCAGAACAGGGGCAGGGACCAGGCATCAAGAGCCCCCCCATCAGCAGTGGGGATGGGGCTGCCAGCTGGCCCCGAGTCCCAGCACGGGGGTCCCCATGGTGCCCCCAAAGCGGGTGCCCATCCTGCCTCACCACACCAGGGCCGGGTGTGCAGTGCCAGCACGGGTGCCAGCACGGGGCGAGCTGGGGGAGGACGGTGGAAGATGAATGAGGGAGTCGGGAGGCTAATGGCATTGTCTGGAAAGTAGGTCATGTGCTGAGCAAAAAGATATTTATATCAAAGCTCGTTCCCCCGCAGAAGCTCCCAAGCCGGGCGCAGGCAGCACCACGAGCCCATGGCCACAGTCCTGGCACCCCACGACCCCACAGGACCCCCTGCCCGCCCTGCCCCCAGCTCTGCCATCCTGGGTACCCACATCCCAGCTGCCTGCAGTGGCAGGGCAGAAGCTCTTTGCCTTCTGCTTACCTGGCTGCAGGTGCTGAATGGCACCGGGTTATTTGTTTTAATGGGGTAACAGTCCTGTGGACACTCCCCAGATGGGCACAGCAGGTCCTCCCCAACCCAGCACCAAGCCCCTGACATGCTCCCCACAGCCTGCACCACCCCTGTCCTGAGCTTCAGCCAGGCCTCAGCCTCGTTGCAAACCTCAGCCACCTCCTTTCCTGCTGGAGGGAGGTCGGTGCTCCAGGTCCCCTCCCTCACACCTCTGACCTTCCCAGAAAAGCCACAAAATCATCCCAGCGAGCCCAGATGGAGCTGGGATCTGCCAAGAGGTTCCCTACTTGGCCACACTGCCCGGTGGCTGCAGACACGACCAGGCAGCAGCTGTGCTCTTCTGTCCCATCCTTGTCCCCATCCCACGCCCCAGCAGCCTTGGATCCAGCACAGGAGCAGGTTCGCTTCCCGTAATAGCTCTGTCGGCTGAATTTACAGCCTCGCTCCAAGTTATTAATAATAATGGCCTCACTCTTAAGTAGGGCTTTTCATCTGCCACAGAGCCCTTTCCAGAGGACGTCTGTGGCATTATCACCATTTTATTCCCATTCCAGCAGGCAGGAGAGTGAGACGGAGAAGAGACAGCCCAGCCAGGGTGTGCAGGGCATGGTCCGGGGGGAAACCCGGCCATGAAACCCCCCCAGGAGGGGGAAGGCCCTGGCCTGGGGGGGGGCTCACACCAGCTGTGCCATGGTGATTTACACCAGCAGTGAGCCTGGGCCCCGCCATGTGAATAAATCCACTTGAGGCAGCAATAAACCAGCGTCACCGCACCGGTGATCCACAGTGCTCCCACCACGGTGAGAAATGGAGGGGTCAGGAACCACCACCACCACTCACACGTTTGTGCCAATAAATCCCAGCCCGGCATCAGCCAGGGCATGGGGAGGTCCCCAGGGTGGAAACCCCCCCACCCTGGAGGAGCCACAGACAGGGGGGTGGGCATCTCCCATCACCCATAGGAGATGTCAGCAAGGCAGACCCAGGCACAGGGCACCAACACGGGGATGGCCCCAGCACACGGGACCTGCAGCAGCCACGTGGGACCAGGGACACCCCCGAACCACCCCCGCGTGTCCCCCCGCAGTGCCCACCCTCCCCGGGCAGCACCGAGGGCTCCCCGCTGCGGGGCTCTGCCAGCAGATTTATTTCCCTGTGAAGAGCTTTGATCTGAAGTTATTTTTTGTTTACTAGCAACAAGGTATTGTAAATACATCTTTGCTGATAATTATAGAGTCTGGGCGCACACCTTAATCTCCATAAAATATCAGATGCTACAATTTGCCTGATTTAATGAGATTGGAGGCTGATAAGCCGCTGAGGTAAGCTGTAAACTTCGGGGGGGGGAGGGAAATGATTGCAAATGTGCTCAAACGCCTTCGTCCTCCTCCTCCTGCTGCTGCCACGTGCCCAGCCCCGGCGCGTGTGCCCAGCCCCGCAGCCCCCAGCCCCGTGCCCAGCGTGGGCCCGGGCTGCACCGCAGCAGCTTCACGCAGGGATGGGCATTTAGGGCAAACGGAGCTTTTTATACAATTTACCTCATTAAAACTCCAAGAGCTGAGAGCATCACCGAGGCCTCACCGAGCCGCCCACGGGGCTGTGGCCAGGGGCTCTGCCTTGGCACGCTCCGTACCCCGTGGTCCCTGTGCTGTGGAGGGCAGGCAGCGTGGCACCGTGCTGGCAGGTCCGTGTGGCTCCTGTGCCAGCAGCATGCCCAGCCATGTGCCGGGGGGGGGCAAGGAGGAGGTCCCTGGGGTGCAGGGACACAGCCACACTGCCCAGGGAGCTGGGCACCTCGCACTGTACAGGGTGCATGCGTGTCCATGCATGTCCATGTGTGTCCAGCACCACCAGCCATGCCAAGGAGAAGCTCGGTCTGTGCCGAGGGGGTCCTGGCCCATGGGGAGCTGCACAGCCAACGCCATCCTCCTGTGTGTGCACAGCCATGGCCTTGCCATGTCCCTCCCTGCGCACGGGGGTCTGCAGGTCCCCGGTGTCCAGGGCGGGGGTGCCCTCCCACAGTGATGGGGGGGCCCTGCCTGGGAAGCAGGAGGCTCCTCCTGGTACCGAGCAGCACCGTTTCCACAGCAACCTTAAAGGCCTACAGCTGCCTCCTCGCTAACCAACCTGCGCTGGTGGCATTCCCGGGGGACACCGAGCCCCAGCCCCCTGCCCATCACCCCAGCCTCGGGTCACAGCAACCTCTCCTCCCAACCTCCAGCCCCCAGCTGGTCCCTGGGCTCACCCAAGCCCCCCAGCCTCCTTCCCTACACCAAGACCCCCAAACAATACAAACCCCTTGTGCCAAGCGGGATGGGCACCCCCAAACCATCCCTGCTCCTGCCTGGACAGGCGCCAGGAGCCGGTGGTGACCTACAAACGTCAAGCAGATGGGTTAATTAATTTCCCTCTTCCTTGAGCCGTTATCAGATGGAATAAGACATCACCTGAGACTGTTAATTGGTCCAATTATTCCAGTTTCAGATTTTAAATAATTAGTTACTGTTGTCTCCAGCCTTACTTCCACAGTTCTCCAAGAAGGTCAGGTGCTTCCCAGCTCCCGAAACCCGCGAGACAGCACAGGGGCTGTGCCAGGGGCCCAACAACACCGAGCCCCCCCGTGCCAGCTGGGGACACTGGGGACAGCACGGTCCCCACCAGTGCCACACTGAGAACCTGCACCGGAGCTGGCAGGAGAGGGATGGCGACAAAACTGGAGGGAGAAGGAGACGGAGGTGGAGGGTGAAGGATGGAGGGGCCCTCCCCAGCCCCCTCCTCCCTTCCTACACCAAAACGGTGCCGCCGGCTCCAGGCTGAGCCCCCCCAGCCCCTCACCACCCGCTCGGGACACATCTCACAGCCACCACCACCCCAGTTCCTCCTTCTTCCAGGTCAGACCCTCAAGGGGGAAATCTCGGCTCAGCGTTCCCAGCGAAGGCCAATTCCCCGCGGCCTTTCCCGACTCTCCGGCACGGAGCCGAGCACCGGGAGCAGCCGCCTGCAAAGGGCCGTGGTGGCCAAAGCGATCCCTCGTGCCCATGGGGTCCCGCTGGGACCGCCCGCCCGCCACCCGCGCGGGGACCGGACCGAGCAGGGCCAGCTCAGCCCCTCCCTAACTCCCAGCCCCCCCCGCCGCTATTAATAGCCCTCAGTAGCCTCCTCAGGAGCCATTTGCATATTTGATTGCAACTCCGAGGCGGGGCAGGGCCCTTCAATCAGCCGCTCCCGCAGCTCATTTGCATGCGCTGACATTTTGCGCCGGGAGCACCGCGGCCGGGGACGCGGTTCCGGGGTGCGGGGGTGGGCGCGGGGTCACATCGGGCACCCTGCGCCCACCCGGCTGCGCCTCCCGGCCTGTCCCAACCCCGGCAGTGATGGAGCCTTGGTGGCCCGTGGCCCCAGGTGGCCCGCTCCGCCCTGCCCCGCTCTCCAGCCCGACTTGCGGCGCCCGGTCCCCGTCCGACCGGCGCGGCGGGGCCACCAGCATCCCCGCGGGCAGCGGGT